>JAYDYQ010000884.1:0-23718 GCA_034814905.1 Penstemon davidsonii | reverse complement strand
TAGCCTTCTGAGTTGATGAATGCTCCGGAAACATTTTTCTCCTTTCCTTTGGCTGAAGCAGCAACTTGAGGATCTTGTCGTCTGTTCAGTCTTTGCTGTTCATCAATAGGGGCTTCTGAGATTTTGATGGTAGATGTATTTCTCCTTCTTATCAATTCATTCAAGGTCTTTGTAGCAATTGATCTTGTTTCAGCCATTCTTTTGTTGGTACTCTTCACCTTCCTTGATTTGTTATCAACTGTCACTGGTTCAGGGGTGTTTTCCAATTGCAAAGGGACATAATAGTTTTTCATTTCCTTACTAGGATGTAACCACTTCCCTTTTCCCAGTTTTGCTCCAACTTGGGATAACAACATACTTACAATTATTCCTTGACACATATTCTTCTCTTTAACGTTGTGGCATAGATAGTCCCACAACACTTTTGACCAATTGATTTTCTGAGCGTACCATATTGCAATCATGAGGTGCAATATTTGCTTAGGCAAGCTTTCAAATGAACATTTCTTGCATACTAAAATGTTAGAGCAAATGTCAGCAAACCTGTGAAATTCAGGTCTTAGTTGCCTTTTATCGGTTAGGGTTCTAAGCTGTTCACCTTCCTTAGCTGTTAGGGCACAGAAATTTTCCATTCTTTCTTGAGCGAATGTGGCTAAGTCAGTGATTCCTTCTGTTGGCAGGCTGAAGGTCTTGGTTACTATCCTTTTTGTTACAACAATAGTTTCTCCAGCGACTTCTGACACAATGACTTTCTCACGAACAGAGCCATTTTGATAATATTCCAAATAGCCATTCTCGTAGAATTCAACTACTTCATTTACAAAAATCCTTTCTTCGTGAGCCGATAAAAATGGTTTGAGCCCAGTGTACACAATCCTTGTTATGATGGCTTTCATCATATTTGTACCACTTTCAGCATACGCTTCACAGTTCAGCCATGATCCTTCTGCGAGTTTCCTCTCTTTGATTGGGGATTTATTCCTCGAAGTCTGGCTCGACACAGATTTTAATGCCATTTTAGAGATTAGGATGTATTGATTTTAACAGAGTGTAAAAATGATATTTCTTCTACACCAGATTGTAATTTGCTTCGAAGATGTAGTGAATCTTTGTGTGAAAAGAAGAAGAGTACTTGCCACGATTTAATATGTGCCCTTTCGTCCTACTTTTAATTTCGAAATAGAAGTCATGTGGCGGACTCCAAATGTTTATTCATTTTGATTAAGGCGGGATTGTCTGTATCTTTCTCGGCTGTTGTACGCACTCAGCTGTTGGCTGCTTTGCACTCCAAACGTTTGAGTTACTACTATAGATTCAATTGATTCATACTCCCTGACCAAAATGTTAGTGTGGAATTTAAATGACACATAATTTTGTGAAAGTGGTACCTGTAATCTGTTGTGAGCATATTGAACTAGTCAAAAGAATGTTTACAGTGTAATCTGTTGTGAGCATACTTTTCTAATTTTGTAATTTGCATCAATTTACAGTTTAATTTGCAGAATGTTGGAAATGTTGCAGAATAGTTTAACTGGACTAGTTTAATTTCCGTAGCATATATGTTTGCCTGAATGTTTACACACTTATATAACGATTTTAATAAAATTACACTTGATAAAACAGAAAAAGTGTAGCTTCTTCATCTTCTGTAGTCCCTGTGATGCTTCTTTTGAGGATCGACTTTTTTCTTGGATTGACTAGTTCCTTCTCCCTCTTTGTCTTTGTCACCATACTTCTGCTGGAGGAAGTTACTAATCTCGGCTACTTGAAAACTAATTGTTTTGATTACTGCCATGTCATCATTATTATTCTTCATGCTATTGTCTATAGCTGCACATCTTCTTCTTATAGCTTCCGTATCAGTCTTGATTCCAGTAACAGACTCTTTAATTTCTGATATTTCTCCCATCAACATGTCTGTTACCTCATTCAATTTTTGTTCTTGAGCTACAACCATCCCAGTTAAACTTTTCTCAGACTTGGCCATCTTGGCAGCTAAATCCTTGACACTTTTCTCAACCTTCCCTTCAATACTCTTCATAGTGTCATAGCTGTCTTGAATGCCACGCCGAATTGCAGCCGCTCCATTACTCAATTCATCATTTTCCTCAATAGATAATCCGGTGTTCCCAGCTTTTGAGTGAATCTGCTCAGCCAATCTGTCAAATTGATCTACTTGAGCTTTGTGTTTCTCCTCTAAATCCTTAATGCCCATGGCAAGTAACTCTTCAACTTGTTTTACTTTTTGTAATGTCATCCAAATTCCAGAGTCAGTTTCTCTGGAATGATCATCACCAACAAATGTGGAGCTGGGCATTAAAGGATTTTGAGTAGGTTGTTCAGTACTTTGCTGTTCATTTTGATTTTGAGTAGCCTGTTCATCAACAGCCGCGTCCGAACTTTCAACATCTTTATTTATATCTGAAATGGCAGCTGTAATACTTCTTTGGACATTTGTCTCCTCGTCTTGCTTCTTCCATGTCAGCAGCAAGGGAGATTCTTTGTCAAAGTTGACTCCTTCAAAGTCAATCACATAAATGCTCCTTAAGATGTCACTTGTGACTTCTTTTCTCTCAATCAGCAAGACTTGATCCTCATCATCAGCTGATACTTCAGTTCTATTGTCACTACAGGAATCTTCATTATCAAAAATATCCATAATCTCTGGTCTGTTATAAGTGACTAATGTCAATTCCTTAGTGGCTTCTTCATCATTCTCATTTGGACTGTGTGGAAGATCATCAGTTGATGTTCCTTTATTCACCTTCAGGTAAGCAGGGATTTGAACATAAGGGCCTTCAGCAACCATCCTTATGTTAGGTACAAACCCCAAGTCAGCAGATTCTCCTTCGAAATTTGGTCTAGCCCTTTGCGCCCATCTATTGATAGTGCAAATGATCGCTTTATTTACCATCCTCTGTGGTCCAAACGTAGGAGTTGATGCCTCAATTTCATTTCTGACATCATACATGACTTCTCTTATCTTTTCAAAGATCGCATCCCTGAAAATGAATGCATCCACAGCTTGCCTTCTCGTGGGTATGTTCAACCAGTTAAGGACCCATTGCTCCTCCTTAGAGAATTGCTTCCATCTTTTCATCTCTTCTAGAGAGCCATCCAACCTGCAATTCCTCCATCTGATATATCTTCTTTTTTCAACTGTGTACTGAGTCCTTTGTTGCACCGTTTCATTGATTTCTGCCAGTTTGTGTGCATAGGCATCAAACATCTCCGGCAGGCTCCGGACTAGTTGAAGAGCATCTCTCTCTTCCTTGTCTCCACATTCCCTGGTGTTAACAATTTGAACTTCATTTTCACCTTCTTCAGACCCTGCGTGATCTGGTTCCTGTTTTTTCAAACTTTCAGCAAGTGCTAAATCCATAGCTTGATCATCAGTTAAGTTCTCTGGTTGAAATTCAATTTGAGAGACCATTTTCTTTTTGGTAGCAGCAGCACTTTTGGCTCTTCTTCTGTTTAGCTCTGCCTGATTGCTAAAAGCATACTTGCTACCATGTTTTTGTTTTTCTTTTTCAGCATAAACCAGGACTTCTTTTCCTTTCACAGATGAAGACTCAGCTTGTGGGCTCACAGTTGACTCAACTTCTCTCACCACACTTAGCTGATGAACATTAGTCTGTTCACTAAGCTGTTTTTCAACTACAGCAGGTTCATGAAATCCTAACTTTTTCACGGACCTTTCCGATCTCGGCTTTCTCGGGGGTGCCTTCTCCAAAGGTTTGACAGATTTCACTGTTGATCTTGTTTCTCTTCTAGGTATCTGAACCGATTCAGTTCTGGCAAATGAGTTGGCTTCATAATCTAAAAGAGGTTGAGCCAGTACCTCATCAAAAGTTGTATCTACCATCGCCTGGTTGGTTTCCACATTTTCATGCTGATCAACCTCATGAGATACTGCAGGGCCAGACTCCTTTGAACTCATTCTCACCTTCTTTAGAACAGGTGCATTAGACACTTCAACTTTAGCCTTCCTTTTAGTCTTTTGTTCTGGGTCATCAGCCTCAGTAGCCGCTGAAGATTCTCCCTTGATGGCTGGGGGTTCATATTTCTTCATCTCCTTGCCTTGATGCAAGGTCTTCTTCCCATTTGTCAGACTAAGTCCCATGTGAAGAAATAGAACACTCAAAATGTTCCCATGGTATAAGTTCTTCTTCTTGCCCATATTTGACTTCATGTAGTCCAATATAACATCAGCCCAACTTATCCTAATTCCATACCAAATGGCAACCATGTAGTGTAACCTCTCCTCGGTTAAACCATCAAAAGATCCCTTTCTGCTTTCCAGAATCTTTGCAATTATGTCTGCAAACCTCTGGAATTCATCCTTCAGTTGCCTTTTCATCATGTATGAACCCATCTGTTCACCATCTTTGGCAGCCACCTTCCAAAATGAGTTGACCTTAGTCCGAGCGTAGTTCTTAATGTCCACTATTCCCTCAACAGGTAAGTCAAAGACTTTGTGCAGAATAGCCGCATCAATTTTGACTTTTTGCTTAGCTATCACAGATTCTATTGAGTTTTCTTTCACTTCAGTGTGATGATAGAATTGGAGAATGTCATCGGTGTAGATGTACTTTGAATGAGCAGATAAGAATTTCATCAAACCAGTCTCCCTAATTTTTCCCAAAATAGCTCTCATTGTTGATGTTGAAGAGGCTCCAAACTCTTCGAAATTCAACCACATACCTTCAACTAGTGCCTTTTGCCTTCCAAACCCAGTATCCGTAGATTCAGCAGAACATCCCTTGGTAGCCTTTGAAACTTGTTTAGGTGCCATTTAATCCTCTTGCAAAATTTCGTGAGTGTAAACGATCGAACAAAATGAAAGCAGTAGTCTCTTCTTGATTTAGGGTTTTTCAATTTGTGGGTGGTAGAAGCTGTTATCAGCGAAGCGGTCTGGTATTTATACTTTTCCAAATCACTTAACAGGGGTAATCTTGTCCAATGGACTTGTTTTAAGTTGAGTGGCTAAGATCGACGGATTTCAAAAACATGTTTTTTGTTAGTTTAGGCGGGAAAAAGTCCCTATAGACAATTAAATTTTTACTCAGCTTTTGGTTGTACTTTACTGTTTACATATACGGCTGTTGTTACCATTTGCTGTTATAATATTTCGCTTTTCACATATACTTGGCTTCTAGATGCTCCAAATATACTTGGCTTCTAATAATATACTTTTTTGTATTACGCAACTGCTCTATATTCAAAAAAGTAAATATACTAATGCCAAATGAACTTAACAATCAAGTCGGCACATATATGCTCAATCATCATAAATATTAAATGAGCTTTCTAAACATAAATACATTTGGCATACTCGTTTTAAATAAAATCCACATATGTTGTTAACAAGTGTTTTTAGATAAACTGCCCAAAATCACCGGCACCATCACAAAACAAGTACAAAATTAGGTTAAAATAAGTCTTTTTTGTACCATCGCCAATATATGAAACACTTATTCTAAAATAAGCAGAGCCAAGTACATTCTATCAATATTAAGGTCCTTCAAAGGGGGACGTAAAATTTGAAATTCAACCATGAGACCGACAACTAAGCAGTTGTCATTTGCAAACTCTGACCACCCTTGACCCAGTGCAACTCGATCAGTTGTTCCATCTTCGTTGTTCACATAAGTATGCACCTTCACCTCCCATGTTCGTTGACCATACTGAGGAACTTTAAGAATTGCTACTTTCTTTGAATCCAGGTGATGTGCCATCCATTTGTCTCGGGGAAAGTACTACAACATATATATATATATATATATATATATAGATTACACATTATATCCATATAAATATATAAATTGGGAATAAATCTTTGAAAAACATGCTCTTACATATATGCACTGAGGAAATTAATGCAACATAGACATACCAATCTTGGAAGGGATTTTTTACAAAAGTCCGGGACCATATGTTTTGTAATTTTTTTCCGCCAGGAATCAAGAGGCTCACCATCATTGGTATCATAATTCATTCCACCATCACCATACTCATATAGTGAATCACCATCCTCGTCAAGTGCATCATCATACTCGTCAAGTGAAATTGTATCCTCGTCAAGCGAATCATCAGCCTGAACTGCATCTGTGTTCAAATCTGGAGCATAACTCAGTGTCTTGCACTGGCACCGAATGCGTCTAGACCCTGATTCAACGAAACAGAAGACAATCTTGAAACAATTAAAACGAATGCTTTCTTAAACAGATTCATCATTTACAGAAGGCAATTTCGAAACAATTAGCACGGCTTAATTTAATGTGTAGTAAATACAAATCATCTTTCAAGCATAGCCCCTACCTAAGATAAATGGCTTTCCAGTAATCATTTGTGGTGGCTCACAATTAGAATCAATATTGTAAACAATTGCACTAAATATCCCATTTTCGTGATACTCCATCTGGATTAGGTTTGACCTTGAAAGTCTGTGGGCTACACAGAAAGATTCCCAACACTTTCCCCGCATGATACACAATGAAGGGCCGTTGCTGATTTCGATCTTCCACATCCCAAAACGTGTTTGAACTTCTGCAAATGAGTTACCTCTCTGTGGGATAATTGAATGGAGTCGTTTTGGAAGCTCCTGTATCGAATTAGAACAGTGTGCTAATTAACTTGAATAATCATTATTTAGTGCAATTGTATGATTGCCCATAAACTATTCATCTTACCAGACCATGTGGATATGAGCCCGCCTCTAAGAAGAAGTTGATTGCCGTCTTTGTTTGAAAAGATTTCTCCATACAAGATTTTCCACTACATACCCAACAACCAAAGTTGGCCTCGCCAAAGTACTCGAAAAATACCACATCCTCAGCAACCAAGCTGAAATCCTTTGATAATTGTTTAATCCCTTCACCGCCCATGAATAGTTGACCTCTTTTTTCTGTTATGCAATAGTAATATGTCCTCTTGCGAGTCAGGAGAATTCCCTTTCTTTCTGGCCTCATCTCTTTTTTGGCAAGCGAGAGAAATTCTTGAGGAATTTTCTGCCAGGAATCAAATAATAAAAAAATTAAACTACAAACAGATGAGTTAATACAAGCTCCTTGCACTAAAATGAAAGGAGAGAATCAAAATGTAAAGTTAATAGCTGGACCAAACATCAGTACTTCCTCAAACACAATGAACACTTCGAGGTTAAACTAAAAACGGAGAATCTAACACGTGTAGTAACCCACGCATTAGGCTATTCTTAAGAAAACATAGATGTAAATTCATACAATCGCAGTGTAAAAAAAGCACTTACAAACAATCCATTAAAGTTTCCCAAAATGATTATAAAGAAGCGCATCCCCAGTGCGAATGTGGATCTAGGCATAATTGGCCTTCTTTGCTCTGCGGCTTGAGAGAAATCAGAAAGTAGAGGGATTCTATTCTCGTATTTTATGGAGAAAGCTTTTCTGTATATGAATGGCAAAGACTGGCCAACACATGGAGATAATGGAAATTTTTTTCTTTGTTTTTCTATTAAACTCAATTAAAATTAATTAAACATACCAAATGTGTAATTAAGTCACAGAGCGAAATAACTAAAAATTTATTACCTAATTAGTGCAATATCATCAAAATAAAAAAAAAAACCCGTCCGTTTACAATTACTTCGCTCATATACTCGGCTTCTAATAATATACTAAGCTGTTGATACTCATCTGTTTCTATTACCATATGTACGTTTTTATGCAACCATATAGGTTAATTACTTTCCTTCAATCTCACTGGATTAATTACCTAAACTCGAAATCCAGATAATAAAACCTTTCTGTTTGTGTTTATTATGAACATTAAGAAAGTGTTTATTTTAAAATAACTATCTGAATACAAACGTGTTTATAGCAGCTTTTTTTTGTTTGGGATTGTGTATTAACTGTCATAAATGACTATATCCACCTTATTATTCTTGCAATTATTATTACTCTCCAAATGCACAACATATAAAATCATAGAATAATTTTATATGTTTAAAAATTTTATTCTTCACCCCATATTTTCGTTAATGAAGGAAAAACTTATTTTCGATTTCCAAGAAATACCTTCATAGAAATATTGAACTAATTTGAGACTAACGGAGTAGTTAATGTTACTATACGAGCTGGTCCTCCGCTTCGATTCCCGATTGACCAAAATCATACAAATTGCACTAATTTGAGACTAACGGAGGAGTTAATGTTACTATACGAGTTGGTTCTCCGCTTCGATTCCCGATTGACCAAAATCATACAAATTGCACTAATTTGAGACTAACGTAGGAGTTAATGTTACTATACGAGTTGGTCCTCCGCTTCGATTCACGATTGACCAAAATCATACAAATTGCACTAATTTGAGACTAACGGAGGAGTTAATGTTACTTTACGAGCTGGTCCTCCGCTTCGATTCGCGATTGACCAAAATCATACAAATTGCACTAATTTGAGACTAACGGAGGAGTTAATGTTACTATACGAGTTGGTTCTCCGCTTCGATTCCCGATTGACCAAAATCATACAAATTGCACTAATTTGAGACTAACGGAGGAGTTAATGTTACTATACGAGTTGGTCCTCCGCTTCGATTCCCGATTGACCAAAATCATACAAATTGCACTAATTTGAGACTAACGTAGGAGTTAATGTTACTATACGAGTTGGTCCTCCGCTTCGATTCCCGATTGACCAAAATCATAAAAATTGCACTAATTTGAGACTAACGGAGGAGTTAATGTTACTATACGAGTTGGTCCTCCGCTTCGATTCCCGATTGACCAAAATCATACAAATTGCACTAATTTGAGACTAACGGAGGAGTTAATGTTACTTTACGAGCTGGTCCTCCGCTTCGATTCGCGATTGACCAAAATCATACAAATTGCACTAATCCTAACCGTAACCCTAAAAACTCTAACCCTAACCCTAACCCTAACCCTAACCCTAACCCTAAAAACCATACAACCCTAAAAACCCTAAACCCTAAAAAACGTGATCAATTTGTATGAAATAAACCCTAAACCCTAATACCTAAACCCAGGGGCGGATCCAGGAATACGAGGTAGTGGGGGCTAAGCATAGATCAAATTTTCGATAAGTTTCTACCGAAGATATAAAAAAAAATATTTGAGTTACCCAAAACGAGAATATAGAGTAATTCATACTTCAACATATTTTCTTTATATTTACAATTTTGCTAAGGATTTCTCGAAATCCTCGAAAAATTTCTAATTTATAACTAACCGAAAGATAAGTCGGAAATGAAACTTAAGTCCATGGGGCTAATGTTACTATACGATAAATTTAATAATCGAAATTAAAAAAATCAAATAAAAAAGAATAAAAGAGTCACACTTATAAATTATTTCATTCAAGAGAAAATATGTATAAAAAATAGAGGAGGTGAAGTTCGATAAAAATAACCTCCACATGTTACTTTAATTAAATATAATAATCATTTATGATCCCAAAAGAATTCAAAACTTCTACATATCTTAATTACATTCTCAAATGACACCAATTACAATCACAATTATTGACATTGTCGATTTTTTATTTTCGAAAATCAAAGCTAGTATTATTTTTATGAGGGGAGGTGAAAATTTGTGTAGTAATGTAAAAAATAAAAAATAAGAAGAAACCGTATTATAAAAATTAAGAAAGAAATAAAATTAAAAAATTTATTAAGATGGAACAAAAATGAAATACCAATTACTAAGAATTTTTTTTTTAAAGAACATTTGAAATTACGTGGGTCCGCCCCTGCCTAAACCCTATAGCCTCAACCCTAAACCCTAAACACTCAATTACCAAAATTTCGAATATCGAGTCTACTACTTACGGCTATGTCATTAAATGAGCAGCTGAGTAATGCCATCCATCCTACTGTCTGTAGCTTTGTTTATTAAAAAGGGAGATTTTATTATAACACCTAAGTTGTACAAATTCTGTGAAATGTCATTTCAATGGCCAAATATCAAGTGGGCTCTCATGAACTTGTCAGCCTTTTCAATCGATTTGACACAAACCAACCCACATTTTATTTTTCATATAAAATTAATTTTTCCCATCCCAATTATTTATATATACAGCGATGGTAGCTGTAATACCATATCATTACCAGTCGATTTAACATACACCTTATATTATATTGCTTACCAAACCCTGCAACAGATGGTAATTTTCAAAAATTTAAAATCATTTGCTATATTTTGTTGGATATTTTGTTACGGCTAATGGTTCAACTATGTTTCATTTGACAGGGAAAATTTTATGTGGTATTTGTTGGTCGTGTACCAGGTGTCTACGAAAATTGGGATGAAGCACAAAAGCAAGTACTTTACTATAGTAATGCTCGACACAAATCTTACAAATGTTATGAGGAAGCACACGAGGCTTATGCCAGACATATATCCTCGTCAAGCACAGCAGGTTCGAGTTCTAGTAACACACATAATGTGGGTGACCTTGATGAAATAAGAAGACTACGCAGTGAGGTTGAAGCCTCACGTTTAGCTAGAGAGAGAGCCGAATTCGAGAGAGATGAGGCACAAAATATGAACAAAAGCATTACGGAAATTTTGAAAGTCCTAGGTTCTTTGAAATTCGAAAAAAATGAAAACCCCTAATTTAATTTGTTATTTATCTGTTTCAGCGTGTAATGAATCTTCTTTTATCATGTTTTTACTTTTGCGTAATTTTTGTATCTAAGTTTTCTAATCCAGCGTAATTAATTAATGTCAGTGCACTTCGCATTTTAAATATAAGTTACTTAATCCAATGTAAATAATTAATCGTGCATTAATCTAACAGAAGTGGTCCAATATTTCCTAATTGCTGTACATAATTTTAATAGAAGTACATAATTTTAATAGACACGTACTAAAACCAAAAGGCGGGAATACCAAATACACTTATTTTCGAATTTGTTAGACGGAATTTGAAGAGCCGAATCTGCTGTAATTACACACAATATTCAAGATGGAAATGTGAAGTTGAATCGACACAACTCATCGGAATACCAAATTAGCTGTGTATATAAGCAACTGAATATTAAACAATCCAATTCACTCACAAATCTTTTCAATTAAATAAAATTAATATTATTCCTAATTTTTATATGGATCCCAATCAAAATAAGAAGATTGCTGGTGACGACAAGGATGACGCTTACTGGTTTGTCCAATGTTTTTTTTTTCCAATTGAAAACCTTTTTTCTGAATTTTTTCCAATACAGCTGAGTAATCAATGTTATTCAATATGTACATATAAAAATAATGATTATCTACAGGGAATCGCTAGCGGCTGAGATGGAGGAATGGGTAGCCCAAATAGATGAGGCAGAAAGGCAACGACAAGCTGAACAACAAATTGAACAACCTGCGGAGCAGGAAGAAAATGATGAACCACAGGATGAGGAGGCGGACAAGGATGAAGATGATGATGATGATGAGATGGAGGAGGAGGAGGAGGAGGAGGACGATGAAGATAATGATTCTGATGATTCGGATGATGATGGGGATGAAATATTGGATAGAATAGATCGTATTATGGATTTTTAATAATGCTTTGTTATATTTAATTAAAAAAAAAATTAATCTTTCTGAAGCTTTTATACATTATTTATTTATATAATAATTTATTTTAAATCTATTTACTTGCAATTCGTAGTCTTAACAGCAAATAATCAATTATTGTAGACTTATTTTAATTACTTGTGTAATATTTTAATTACTTGTGTAAAAGATATTCCATAAAAATTAATTTACTTGTCAAAGCTAAAGTGAACACTATTGACAGTAAATCTGGACACGCAGACCAATCACAAAAAGTAGGATATCCTGTCTGTAATTGCCAGTCTGCCTCCCAACGTCCCATCCCTTACCTACCCACAATATACAGCAATTCATACTAATACTTCGCTCTTCACAAATAATCAGCTGTTGATACCCAGCTGTTTACAATACTTCGCTCTTGACATATAATTGCCCTCTAATAATTTAATCAGCTGTTGGTGCTCAGCTGATGGTACTCAACTGTTGATACTCAGCTGTTTACAAAATAGAAATGAATAATCGAACAGGTTGTGTCAACTCAGCCGTATCAAAGGGTATGTCAAATCCACATAGTAACATTCGGCTACTGGAGACATTCGGCTACTGCAGTGCTGACGTATAACTATAATTTATAGGAGACATAACAGAGCGAAACCATCTTGGGATTAATAAAACTAAAATAAATACATGAAATAACAAGTACTCATCTATTTATATTGTCAACACTCGCCTTTCAGTTGTTAAAGAACGTAAAAAAAACTCTATTTGCAAATAACATCTCCTTCTCCTTGCATTAAACACTCTCAACTACAACCGAAGTAAAGGAAGGAAACATGTAAGTCTGTTACAAATTCTATATACAGACACTATGCATGCAAACATTTTTTTTTGGGAATTTTAGAGCAACTTCTTCCACATTTGAACACAACCAGAGCCTGATTTTATATGTATATCTGCTGTATATATATATACAGCAGATATATCACTACATATACATTGTAGATTTGTTTATATGCTATTACATGTTATCTGGTATATATATATAAAGCTGTTTCTCAAGCTGTTATCATTAATCAAAAGCTTAGTGAATATCTCAGCTGATTAAATAGGACTTAGCTATTCAATAAATAGGATTGGATATGCACAGCTTCATCCAATTTTTTTTTTAATATTTTCACCATTAATGATGCATACATCCGTACATTAATGTTTTCAAATGTATTAGGAGTAAACAACCGAGCTGTGTGGATTCAAAGAGGAAGTTAGAATTCGAAGGAACCGAACGTGAGAGTACTCAACCTGTGAAGTTAACAAAAGATGAATCTACATCAAAATCCAAACAAGTAGATAGTTTTCTCCTAAGTATAGGAGACACAACAAATGATTGTGAATTTTTGGATTTAAAGAAATTCTTGGAATCCACATCCCCTGGTGTGAACAAGCACTTAACAAATCATGAGACCGATCTTATAAAGAAGGTTGTGGATTTTTTGGAGCCAAAAGAGGTATGCACTACTGACATATTATTGGTTCTGATATTTATGTCATTACACTATTGGAATATTGATGTCATTTATGTGTATACTTAATGTATTCAGGGGATCAAATTTGAACACAGGACCTCCGTAAAAAAAATTATCGAAATTAATAGGATATTAAATGAGACTCAAAGAAAGTGTGTTCAAGAAATGGGATTTGGGTCACTGCTCAATATTCAAATTGAGTGTATAGACAAGGTGATGGTAAAATGGATACTGGAGCATTACAACTTGGACAATCATGTGATTAATGTTCATGAAGGGTATATTGATATTAACGAGGAAGCCATCAATAAAGCAATTGGTGTCCCAATTTCTGATATAGGTATTAAGTTCCGAGTGGATTCATCAGAAGGATGTGCTCTTTATGGGGATTACTTTACAATCAAAAAAGGGAGAATTGATATTGCATCCTTGACACATAAGCTGAAAAGATGTTATTCTTCCGGCAAGGAATTCAAAGTTTTGTATATGGCGTTCCTCTTTGCCAACGTCTTGTTCCCCGGGTGTCAACACAACATGCCTTTGTATTATTTAAATCTGCTAGTGGATTTGGACAAAATCCAAGAATATAATTGGGCAGGGTTGATACTAGAGAAGATTGAAGAGGGAATTGTTCAATGGAAGAATCAAGAACAAACTTATGTTTCAGGGTGTTTGTTTGCATTGCAGGTACTTAATTAAATCTAATGGTCCAATTCTATTTGAGGAATTTAAGACTAATTATAAGATTAGGATCTCTTCCTAACATCAGGAAATTATAATTTAAATCACAGGTCTTGTTCTTGGCAAATGTGATGCCAATTGGAACTCCGTACTATATCAGGCTTCAAACGGAATTGCCGTATGTAGATTACCTGACAAAGCAACGGGTCAGTCTACTTACATTCGACATGCACAAAATGGGGGGTTACTGGAATGCAAAGGTACATAAATTTGTTTAAATAATGATGCCTATGATTACTTGCAAGCTTTATGATTGGATTCATCATATTTTTTTAGAATTTTTTAAGTCTTTTAATATACTCCAATATTTTTTTGGTAAAGGCATGTAAGATAAACAAAGGTTATACACCATCATCTAGTCCAGGATTACTTGTCCTTGACAATAAAATAGATGACGTACTGCCTAGTAAGGAGGATGAACAAGTGAGCAGACGTAGAAAGGAGAAGGTGGTGAATGATGGACGGAATTATGGGGGAATGACTCCTGATTGTAGTATTGGTGTCTCACAACACCAATCATCACCTATTGACAACCACTTCATCTACCAACAGTTCAATTTGTTGTTAGCAAGGGTAAATGAATTGGAGGGAGAAGTAACAAGAATCAAAGGCACTTTGAATGAATCTTCAATGAGCGCAATTTCAAGTAAACCAAACATTGCAGATTTGATTCCAAAGATTTATCAATCAATCATGGAGCTTCCTAACGCTTTAAACAGCCAGTTATATGCATATATGAAGGAAGCAGTTCATAAGGGTGTGAAGCCTGGGGTCATGCTAACTCCATGCTCAAATTTTCACACACCGGAATCAAAAGTTTTTAATTCAGTTCAGAAGGAAAATCGTGAGTCTGTTAATGATTTTGACAAAATTACAGAGGATGGACTCCCTAATACCCCATTGAATCCAGAGTCGAGTCCTGATGATATTTGCTCTTTCTTGTTGGATGAAGGGTTGCCGTTGAGGTATATTTAAGTCTTACAAGGACAAAATTTCCATATCATCCCTATATTTCATTTACAAAATTCTAAACTTCATGCTTTAACAGTCAGGTGGTGATTGATTATGGATCATGGTTCTGCACGAGAGAGATCATGCTTTGCTTACAACCAGAATGTTACATTCATGGGATGGTAATGTTTAATAGTCATTCAATTTTTTGACATTATAATAATTGCCAACTAAAATCCTGTAATTCAAACAATTATCATCTAATTGAAATTACAACTAAAAGTATTGCGTCTCAGATTACAACTAAAATCCTATAATTACAACCAAGTATTAAATTTGTCTTCTTTTATTTCCCATTCAAGTACGAATCACAAATGAGTGTAAACTATGGTTAAAATTTAGAACTAGTAGAAAAACGGTCAAATAATCATCTTCTAGAGTAATTCTTTTTAGTTTGGCTTACTCCACCCTTATTGTCATTGTCACCATACTTCTGTTGCAGAAAGTTGCTAATTTCTGCTACTTGAGAACTCACGCAATCAAAAACTTCCATAGCCTTGACTTGCTTCTCAAAGTTTTTGTCTAAGGATGTGTACTTCCTCCTCAAAGAGCTGACGTCAGTTTCCAGAGTGTTCTTGATAGCAGTGATGTCACTCTTCATTGAAGCAATCTCCCCCAAGAATTTATTATTCAAATCATCCAGCCTTAACTCTTGATTGCCCACAACATGAGTTAGAGTCTTCTCAGCGATTACGAGTTTATCAGCTAACTCCTTCATACTCCTATCAACTCTACATTCAATCCTCTTCATTGCGTCATAGCTATTATGGATGCCTTTCCTTATAGCATTTGCTTCATTACTTAAATCCTCCTTCTCCTGAATGGATAATCCAGAATTTACAGACTTTAAGTAAATCTTCTCTGCTATCTTTTCAAATTCCCATAATAGTTTTTTGTTTTTCTCTTCCAAGTCTTGGATACCGTGCTCTACATCATCTTCTATGGTATCCTTAGTCATTATCAAAGACTTCTTCAGGTGGTCTTTCATATTGGTCCCCACACTTATTTGCGCATTATGAATGTGATCAGGAACATTCATCATATCCCGAAACTCTTCATCCTCTTTCTCTGTATCACTGGATGAAGAATCACTTATATATACAGGTCCCACACATTGGGGGGTGTTGTCAACCATCTTGTGCTTGCACTTTGCAATGGCAGTACAAGTCTGTTGCACAATTGAGTCAGTACTAGACTCATCAGACGAGTCCACAAGCTCAAGAGTTTTACTCAGCTCCTTTTCCTCTTCTTCATCAGCAACCTCAACATCTTGTGTTTTCCAAGTTAAACACAACATTTCTTTCCATTGGGCTTCCTCAAGAACTTGCATTCTCCCCAGTGACTCAGCTGTTATTTTAATTTTCTGTAAACTTTGGAAATATTCTCCATGGCTTTCTTGTTCCTCTAGCTCCCATTCTTCAGGTAAATCAACAGTTGTTCCCTTGGATAATTGCAAGTGATCAGGAACTTTAACGTGAGGTCTCTCAGCAATTAATCTAATATTGGGTACAAAACCAAGATCCGCAGATTCTCCTTCAAAAGTTGGCCTTGCCATCTGAGCCCATCTGTTGATTGTGCAGATGACTGCATTGTTAATCATCCTTTGTGGACCAAAATCTGGGGTTTCATCCTGGATTTCATCCCTAATATGAAACATAACTTCCCTTATTTTTTCAAATATAGCATCCCTGAATATGAAAGCATCAACAGCTTGTCTTCTTGAACTAAGCTTTAACCATTCTAAGACCCACATTTCCTCCCTGTTAAAGTCACTCCAATTATTCATTTCTTCTAAAGAATCATCTAGCCTGCTGTTTCTCCATCTCACATATCTTCTCCTCTCATCGGTGAACTGAGTTCTTCTGTGGACAATCTCATTAATCTCTACAACCTTATGTGCATAGGCGTCATACATTTCAGGCAAGCTTCTAATCAACTCCAAAGCATCTGTTTCTTCTTTGTCCTCACACTCCTTTGTTGGGGTGAGTTCATGATCAGAAGCATCCTCAATATCTAAAAATATGACTTCATTGTTGCTCAAGCTGTTGGCATGAGCAACTTTCAAGGCCTCAGCATGTGTGATGGTGGCCTCAACAGTTTGATTCTCACACGAGAATTTTTTCTTAGTAGCAGCAGCGGTACTTACTATCTTTGTCCTAAGTTCATCTTGATTTTTAGATGAGTACTGGCTCTTCTCTGTACTACACCCATTGGAATCTGCCTTAGGATCTGGAATAGGTCCAATTGCAGGCAGAGCTTCAGCTGGGTCTTCAGACACAACAACTTGCTCACCTTTATCAGTAACAGACTCAGTTGTTGCCTCACCAACTTCCATCTGTGGTTGAACCTCGGTTGGTGAATGATTCTGTTCATCAGTCTGATCGATAGGAAATACCCTTCCTCTCTTCCTAGGTGCTCTTAGCTTCTTTGGTATAATCTTAGAGATCTTCTCAGCAGGTTGACATGGCTTAGTTGACCGGGTTTCTCTCCTTGGAATCTGAACTGACTCAACAAAGTGTTCAAAATAACCCTCTTCGTCCAAAGGTGTTTCTTCCATACTTACATTGTCAACAAGAACATCAGTATGTAGTTTCACCTCCATTGAAGTAGTTGGTATAGAAAGTCCCTTCAAACTAAACTTGACCTTCTTGGTTTCAAGTGCTCCAGCATTAATATTCTTTGATCTCCTCTTAAGATTCTTTTCAGGCTCTCTAACTTCTGTGGCAGTAGATGACACAAATCTTGTGGCAGGTGGAATATACGCCTTCATCTCCTTTCTCTTATGAAGAATCTTGCATTTGGAAACAGTAACACCCAGATGCATAAATAGAACACTCAGAATGTTACCATGGTAGAAATGTTTCTTGATAACACTATTCTTCATGTAGTTAAACATGACTCTGTTCCAGTTGATCTTTTCACCATACCATATGCTGATCATATAGCATAGTCTTTCATCAGTAAGTCCATCAAATGATCCTCCTTTACATTCTAGGATCTTTGCCACTATGTCAGCAAATCTTTGAAATTCATCCCTTAGTTGCTTCTTGGTTAAAGGATATTTCTTCAATTCTCCATCCTTGGCAGCTAAATTCCAGAATTCCAACAACTTAGGAGTACCATATGCCTCAGCATCTTCAATACCAACATTAGGCAAATCAAAACATTCATGTAAAACTTTAGGAGTGATAGTTACCGTTTGGTTTGAGACCATAGAAACAATGGAATCACCCACAACATTCGCGTGTAGGTAGAATTGTGTAACATCTTCAACATAGATGTAAGGTCCATGAATGCTCATAAATCTTCTGAGCCCAGACTTCTCTATCTTGTCGATTATATCTAACATGGTAGGGTTGCAACTGGCCTTAAAAGAGGGGAAGTTCAACCACATTCCGTCGACCAGCAGTTTTGGCTTTGACCCATTAATCTCGTGTTGAATTGGTGCTTGTGCGACCTTAGATTTCTTGTTTTGAATCTTGGGTGCCATTAAATTTGCAGAATTCAACAAAAAGTGCAGACAAAAAAGCGGAAGAAAATTTGTAATTGTCTCGTGATTAGGTTTTTTCTGACAATTTTGGGGTGAAAAAGGGGCAGGGAAGGGCTCAAGATCCTCTATACCACAATTAATGTACCGTACTTGTGTACCACTAATAAGTAATTGCCACATGTATATGTAACAATTATAATAATTGCCACATGTACATGTGGCAATTACTTATTAGTGGTACACAAGTATGTATGGTACACTAATAGTGGTACAGAGGATCCTCAGTCAACAGTTTACAATCCCACTGGACCCAACCGAATCAGTCATTACAATTAATGGTATTACAATTAGTCAACCTGTTAAGATAATTATTTCATAGTACAAACCAAACTCATCCAACGACCGGTTATAATTACAAGTTTTGAATGATGCACGTGTATGGCAACTTTAAAACTGTACTAATAATCTTATAATCTGTTCAGTTTGACAGTCTGTAAAATTATTTATAAAAACGTGTTCAGCTATCAACTAAATGATCATACTAGTTTATAAGTAATAGAGAAGTAACTGACTTGTAAGCAAAACACATCCTCTGTTTGTGCTGTATTTTCCAACAAAATAAATATTAATATCATGATTGTGCTGTTCATAGGTGCTGGACTGCGTGGCATACATGTGCACTATGAAAAATAGAGAGGAATGGACAAGACAAACTTGTTGGTACATGCCACCGGTTTTTAGCGTATGTTCTGTATCAATCAATTGCTGTTTTTATTTGCTATGTGTAAATATAGATATGCTTTTTATACCTCATAATTCATTATGTTGTTTATGAACTTGTGTATTGCAGCAAATGTGTTTAATAGCAGAGATGCCAAATGAAAGAATCCTGAAAGCCTTCTTCACATCAGAGCACAACTTTGTCTCAAGAATGGAATTCTTGGACAAGATATTCATCCCTATTAATGATTGCCATGAACATTGGTTCATTATCATTTTAGACATGATTAATTGTGACATAAGCTATTGTGACACAGCACCCTGTGAGGAAATGGAACCATTGAGGAAACAAATTGCTTTGAGAGTGGTATGTTATAATATCCAGTAAGTTCATGATGCAAAAAGTTACTTTTAATTTTGGTTTCTCACATTTTATAAATCAAACAGATAAATCGTTTGGAAATATTGTTAAGAAAGTGGCCAGCTATAAACTACAAGCACCAAAACATTGGCCAGTGTTGGTTATGGATAAATCCAGACTGGGTGCCAGTACAACCAAATGGGTAATGTTCACAATATTTTTAGTAATTTTTTTGCCTTATAACTATCATGTTTTTAATGAAAAGATTAAAATGTAAAATTAGGTACGACTGTGGCATATATGTTTGCCTGATAATGATGTTTGATACTGGGATCCAGAAACAGCTCAGCCAGGTATAAATTATATAGAACATTTCAACACTTAATTTATTGGTTCCTTATAAAATTGACTCGTTAATATAACAATTTACCATTATGGCAGGCTGAATCTGTCATTGCTCGACGGCAAGTTGCTGTTCAACTGTACCAGGCAAAATTCAACAGATTTGCTTGGCAAGCTTAGATCTCGTGGGTAATATTGTCTACGTATTTTGAAGGAATTGTACTACAATGTCTATGCTTCTATTGTCGAAATACCTAAACTTGTTGGTTTTTTGTATGTGTTTTTGATGAGTTTTTGGTGTAGGGTTATTGGATACTTTATTGGATCTGTACTAGATTATAGAGTTATTGCTTCTGTCTATTGACATTGCTATAATTTTATAAACTTGCATCTGCAGGTTGTATCATAACCTTAAGGTCTTTTTCTATGAATGAAATTTGCTTCATCTTGGATCAGTTCTATTGTGTATTCAATAAAAGGCTCAATTTGTACCTTCTGACAATTTATAAGGCTCAACAGCTAAGTTAAGGGCTGTTACAAATAAAAACGTGGTTTAGACTACGCCATGTCAGAACGTTTTACAACTTTAACTACACGACAACTCTGCGCATTCTGCAATTAATCCCGCTTAAACAAATTGAACTCCATTTTTCGAATCCGCCAATCACATTACAGCAGTTAAAAGCATATTCAACGGTAAAGGCTCATTCTCATCTGTTCATGTTTTTTACCCACAGTCAGAGCAAAAATCCCTTAAGCACTATCTTTGTGAAATTTTCTTCCATATTCAACTCTGAAAATGGCACCAAAAACTAAGCCCACCAACATTGTCGAGGGAGAATCATCTGTTGCAAGACAAAGCAAAGTGGTTGAAGGATCATGGCTTAACTTTCAAAAGTACAAGGAATCTGGAACCTCTATGATGAAGAGAATCATGGAGAAAATTGAGGCAACTGGTCTCAAGAAGTTTCTTTCCGCTCATAGAGAGAACATCTACTTGGAAGGTGTAACTGAGTTTTACATGAATGGGAAGGTTACCCAAGACTCCATAAACTCCGCTGTTGGAGGAAAAACCGTCAAGATAACCTCCAAGTCTCTGGGAACCGTCTTCAATCTGCCAAATGAAGGGATTGTGGACATAGCTGAATATGCTCAGCCAAAGATGGATGATTTTTGGGCATTAGCTGCAAAAGAAGGAGAAGTTTTAAGGAGTTACCCTGTAAAGAAACAACTCAAACCTGAGTTTCACAGGATGGCTGACATCTGTAGCAAAATTTTAGAATGCAAAGGAGGATCCTATGAGAGTCTATCAAAGGAAAGACTGCATTTCATGATAGCTATCTGGTACGGTGACAAAATCAACTGGGAAGAAGTAATGTTCAATTATTTGTGTCACAATGTAAATAAGAAAAATCTTTACCAAGGTATAATGCTGAGTGTATTGTTGGGTAAGTCTGGAGCCACTTTGGGAGTTGGCAAGAAACTGAATAACAAGAAGGAGATGAATAGGTATAAAGAACCAACTTCAAAAACCAAGAAAAGAGGAAAGTCCCCAAGAAACAAGACCGTTTCAAAGAAGCCAAGAACAGAAAAGGAAACTAGCAGCACTACTGGGTCCAACTCATCTGTTCAAGAACAGAGAACTGATCAAGACCTGGACAGAGTGGTACAAACCAGATCGGTCGCTGCAAAGTCATTAGCTGAATTGGCTGCGAATGTTCGTAGAAGGAATAGAAGTACACTGATTATTTCTGAACCTGTGCAGTTACCACATCAGCGAACTGGAGAACAGCTTAGTGTGGAAAGAACAGACGCTTCTGCCAAAGGAAAAGAAAAGATGTATCCTGAACCACAAGAGGTTGCATCTTTCAAAGAAAAGGAGAAGGTTGAAAACCGAGATCAGGAATTGGAAAATTTGTTGGTGGATATTGACAACTACATAGATTCGGATGATGGAATGGAGAATGAGGAAGAGAAGAGAGCTGAGGATAAGCAGAAAGGTGAACAGCTAAGTGGGAAGTTAGCTGATAATGACGGAGATGCACCTTTTACTGCATTTGAAACATCTGGGGATGATGATGACAATGACGATTACAACCCTTTTACTCCATCATATTACTCCTCAGATGATGATGAAAATTATGAAATGGAGAATGAGGACGAGAAGAGAGCTGAGGATAAGAAGAAAAGTGAACAGCTACCTGGGAAGTTAGCTGATAAGGACGGAGATGAACCTTTTACTGCATCAGAATCATCCTCGGATGATGATGCGCAGCAAACTCCTTATGCTGGAAATTCAAGGTGGTTTCCACAAGGAAGAGGCACAATGCTCTATAGAAGGGAAAGTGCATCACCTGACTCTTCAAGTTCATCGCCTAACTCTACAAGTGATGACACTGAAAAGATAGAGCATGAACATGTAAGTAATATGTTCAACATGCCAGAAGATATTGAGAACCATCAAGTGAATACTTCTGAAGATTGGAAGGAGTATTTAACGAGGTCTCTGACAAAAATAGAGAGCACCCTTGATAAAAACTCAAACGAGCAGTTACTTCATTCAAACACTCAACTCAATGAGTTCAATATGGTTAAAGAACATGTTCGAAATTTTAGGGGTAGAGTTGGATGTGGCTGGTGATGTTATCAAGGAATTGTTTAAAAAACAGGAGCAGAAGATGAATGAGATGAATGATAATCTCATGTCTGAAATGAGATCCATCAGGAAAGATGTTGCTGACATGAAGGAATCGTTTGCGAATGTATTTAAAGGATTCGGGAAGGGGGAAGATGGTGAGGGATCTAATAAAAAGAAAAGGAAGATGACAAGGGAGAAGGAGGAAGGAAGTGGCCGAGCTGGGAAGAAGAAGAAGAAGATAGCCTAAATTTCAAATTTCCTTGTGTTTCTATCATTTTGTAATCTGTTGTTTTGCTGCAAAATTAATGAAACAGATTCTTCTTATCAATCATTAGTTTAACCTTACAAGTTTTGTGTGAACAATTTGGGTTATATTATAGAACTTCTTTTATTATTCCATATTGGTATAAGCAAACCAAAACTTAATTAATAATTATCGGGTGACTTTCATACTACTTCGTACATTCACATTTAAATATCAACAGATAGAGTGCATGTCAAGGGGTAAATTATCTGCTTGATTTATATAATGTGAGAATCTACAATTAAAAGTCATTTAGTGCATCATGAACATATTGGTTATTAATATTTTCTCAAAGCAATCTGTTCCTCAGTGGTTCCATTTCCGCACAGGGTGCTGTGTCACAATATCTTATGTCATGATTAACAGCTTAGTGAAGTACTCAGCCAATGACTTGGCTGTTAGTTCATCAGTCTGTTGATCACCATGTTCATCAGAAAATACAAGTGTAGCTATTCTCCCATATGTTGAAAATACTAGGTAAAAAAAAAAAAAAAAAAATACTAGGTAAGGAACGGTCCACGTTGCTCTCCTAGGTAAGCGCAACGGGCGCAGCTTTTAATGCACCTCATCTGAACCGTTGATCATGATTATCCCTCACCGTTCGATCGGATATCCGGATCGATAAAAGGAGTGGGAGTTACCATTTACCACATAACTCCATACCCAAAAACATCCAAACATGTATCCTTCAACATATAATCCTACAAAATTTTACCAAAAAAAACAAAAGTATAATCCGACAAATATACTTCTCGTAAATCTCCTTATTATCAAATCGACGAGGAGTGCTTTCTTGATCTTGGCACCTCCTCGACCTTCTCGACCTCCGGATAGAGTAAGGAACAATTTCACCTTTGGATTGGGTGGTTTCGGTAAAGGGGGTTCCCCAAAGTGCTGGCCTCTTCGTTCGATTGGGTGGGTTCGGTAAGACGAAGAGGCCGATTCCGTTGGCGTCTCGGCATTTCGGCGTTCAGAAACTCGTCAGTTTCACCATACATCTGAACGTTGATATCTCGAGCCGGAATCACTGAGCCATGAGGGAAAAA
>JAYDYQ010000883.1:0-24992 GCA_034814905.1 Penstemon davidsonii | reverse complement strand
AAAAAAATAACTATTATATTAATTAATAAAGAGATTTAAAAGAATGATATTAATTGTATGTGTTACAAATATTTTAAAATTATAAAGTCCTTTTTAAATGCTTTAACTTTTTCATTTGACTAAAAATGATTGTTTTTCTTATACCCAGAATATTTTCATTTATTATTTAAAGGAGATGAAGGAAAATATTTATAAACAAGCAAACTGATTTTATATGTATAAAATTAGTTTATGAAAATTAATGAGCATCATGTATTGAAAATTTATATTAGTGCATATTATCAACAATATCTAAAAATTATATGCGTCCTAGTCGTCAGATTGATATTGGAAACCATTAGTGTTTCATAATTTGGAATTGAGAAATTATGTAATTTGAATGAGAGAAAGAGAAGAAAGAAAATATTTTCAGTAAAAAGAATGAATGTTTTACAATAGGTTCGAACCCCTATTTATATACAAGCATAAGGCGGTTACTAACTAAAACAAAAGAAACGCTAATTCTATTCCTACCAAAAGCGTGAAACAAATAAAAATACATAAGAGATAAATAAAAAACTAAATCAATCCTAAATCCCTAATTCCCAAATACAAGCTGAACTAGCTACTGATCTGTGGAACTGATCTGTGGAAGATTATCTTCAATACTCCCCCCACAAGATGGAGCATGGATATCGACCAAAGCCATCTTGGAAATTAAAGCAATGAACCGAGGTAAGGCCAAAGCTTTTGTAAATATGTCTGCTAGTTGTTTTTCTGTAGAAATAGGCATGAGTTTAATCTTTTTGCAATTGATTAATTCCCGAATGAAATGACAATCTATCTCAATGTGCTTTGTCCGTTCATGAAAAATTGGTTTATTTGCGATATGCATTGCTGATAGATTATCACAAAATAGAAGTGTAGATAACTGAGTAGGTATTTGTAAATCCAATAGAATTTGTTGTATCCAGATAATTTCACTGGATGCACTAGCCAAGGCCCTATATTCTGCTTCAGCAGAAGATTTGGAGACCGTAGGTTGCTTCTTTGATTTCCAGGAAATAAGAGATTCTCCTAAAAACATGCAGAACCCTGTAGTAGACCTCCTAGTATCCATACATGATGCCCAATCTGCATTAGCATAGGATTTAATAGTTAGTGATGAAGTAGAGGAATAAAATAGACCCTTACCTGGATTAGATTTCAAATATCTTAGAATATGATGAACTGCTTGAAGATGAGGCACTCTAGGCTTAGACACAAACTGGCTAAGCTTGTGAACAGCAAATGTGATGTCTGGTCTGGTGATGGTAAGGTATAACAGCCTTCCAATAAGTCTTTTGTATGTAGTATCATCTTCTAAAACATCACCATATTCAGAATTAAGCTTAAGATTAGGATCCATGGGAAGAGATAGTGGTTTAGATCCCAAATAACCTGTTTCATCAAGTATTTGCAAGGCATACTGCCTTTGATTCAAACAAATACCCTTAGAAGACCTAGCAATCTCTAGGCCCAAAAAATACTTGAGAGAACCCATGTCCTTAAGTTTAAACTTACTGTGTAAAAAACTCTTCAAAGTAGAAATTATATGAATATTTGGTCCTGTAAGAACAATGTCATCCACATATAACAATAAAGCAATAAAAGTATCATTTTGACCCATAGTAAATAAAGAATAGTCAGATTTAGACTGTTTAAAACCAAACTGTAAAAGAGACTCAGTAAATTTAGCATTCCATTGTCTGGATGCTTGTTTCAATCCATATAAAGACTTTTGCAATTTGCAAACAAGTTTAGTAGAACCATTATGTTTTTGAAATCCTAAAGGAAGGTCCATATAGATTTCTTCATCTAAGTCACCATAAAGAAAAGCATTGTTTATATCTAATTGACATAATTCCCATCCTTTAGATGCAGCTATGGCCAAAATAATTTTAACAGTAACTAACTTAGCTACAGGGGAGAAGGTGTCATTATAATCAATCCCTTCTTTTTGTGTATAACCTTTAGCAACTAACCTAGCCTTATATCTATCCACTGACCCATCAGGATTCCTCTTTATTTTATAAACCCACTTGCAACCAATAGAAGACTTACCTTGTGGTAAAGAAACAATTTTCCAAGTCTGTGTTTCCTGGAGAGCATTAATTTCTGCTTCCATAGCATCCCTCCATTTCTTATGACCAACAGCCTGATGATAATAAGTAGGTTATATCTCCGAAGATAAATTTAATATAAAAGATCTATAACTAGGAGATAAATTGTCATATTTCATAAAATTACAGATTGGATATCTTGTGAGGGAAGAATGAGAAACACTGATATTATTTAAAAGACCACAATGGTAATCAGAGAGATAACTAGGAGTTTTACTAGTTCTTGTAGACCTTCTTACAGGAAAAGAGGCAGTAGGATCATAATAATACTATCATTATCATTATCATTATGATTATCTTGAGTAGCAACTTCATGTTGTGAAGGAGAAGGAATAAAATCTGGATCAAGATGATCATGGTGAGTAAAACTAGATTTATATGGACAATAATCATCCACAAAATTAGGTGAAGGAAATATATTTTTATTTAGGAAACCCTCATTAGATGTATTTGATGAACTAGTATGAAAAGGAAAAATACCTTCATGAAAAATGACATCCCTCTCTTCTGTTTGAATATCAAACAGTCTATACCCTTTAATACCAAAAGGATAACCTATAAAAACACAAATTCTGGCTCTTGGCTCAAATTTTGTTCTCCCCTTTTTTAAAGTTGAAGCAAAAGCTAAACACCCAAATGTCTTAAAACTGGTATAATCAACATCCTTTTTGAAAAGCCTTTGATAGGGTGATTGAAAATTAAGAATTTTAGAAGGAATTCTGTTGATTAAGAAAGCAGCAGTAGATATGCATTCAGACCATAAAGTAATAGGAACTTTAGATTCAAAATATAGTGCTCTAGCAACATTTAGCAGGTGTTGATGCTTTCTTTCTACAACTGAGTTCTGTTGAGGAGTCTCAACACAAGAATATTGGTGAATAATACCAAGTTCTTGAAATAAATCTTTGAAACATAATTCTGGAGCATTATCACTTCTAAATGTTTTAACAGTGCAATCAAATTGATTCTTTATCATAGCTAGAAATCCAGGAAGAAACTTAATAATATCAGATTTCTGAGTAAGAAAACATATCCAAGTAAATCTGGAAAAATCATCTATTAAAGTAGCAAAATATCTATAACCTGTTTGAGAGGTAGTATGGAAAGGTCCCCATATATCACAATGAAGTAATTCAAAAAGTGTACTAGATGTAGTAGTAGAAGAAGGAAAAGTAAGTCTCTTATGTTTAGCCAAAGGACAAATGTAACAAGGACTATTATTACAATTACTGAAACTATCTAAACCTATTTCATTTTTAATCCAAGCCATGGTCTTGAATGGTAAATGTCCAAGTCTTCTATGCCATGTAGTAGAAGACACCTTATTGCAGTGAGCATGTAATCTGATATTGGGATAATGAAAATCCAAAACATATAGGCCTTGTTGCATTCTACCCTTTCCAATCATCTTCCCTTGAGTGTCCTGAATTATAAAGGATGTAGGGGTAAAATTAATAACTAAATTAGTTGATTTTAATAGCTCACTGACAGATATTAAATTGAACTTAAAGTCAGGAATGTAGAAAACATTTGTAAGGGTAAAAGTATGATTAAGGTTGATAGTCCCTACTTCAGAAACAGTATAACTAGAATTATCAGGTAAAATAACCTTAGCATCACTAACTGTTGATATTGAAGAAAAAAATTGTTTATTATTACAAATGTTTTTAGATGCTCCAGAGTCCAGAATCCAGTTGTTGAAAAAATATTGAAATTCAAGATTATTAGCATTAGAACAGATACCTAAGATACAAGAAATGTGTGTTTGTTCTGTAGTGTGTGAATTGGATGGTTGTGAAGTAGTATTAAACTGACTGGAGAACAAATTCATGAGGTGTTGACACTGTACGTTCAACATTCAAACTCTGTAGTAAATAATTCATAGGATGTAAAGAAGCTGAATTAGAATTAGTGTCAATAGAAGAGTAGGTTCCATTGTTTGGTGTTTGTTGGGGGGTATGATCATCAAAAACTTGATTGATGGTATTTTGAGAATAAGGTTGTTGCTTGGGTTTAGGTTGAAAACCAATAGGATAGCCATGTAATTTATAACATTTGTCAATGGTATGGCCTGGAATGTTACAATGGCTGCAGATAGGTTTCTCCTTTCTCTTAAAAGATGGGTTAAAAACAGGATTAGAGGGGAGGTTATAAGTGGTATTTTGAGAAGACTGTTTAAACTGATTATATGGACGTTTTGGTTGACTTTGAGGGTTGAAAGATTTTGCAGAAAAAGCCAGAGAACTTGATAAATCATGCCGAGGTTTCTGACCAATCAGTCTTTGTCTCTCTGCCTGTGTGGCAAGAGAAAAAACTCTACTTATAGGAGGGAGAGGATCCATGATCAAAACCTGTTCCCTGAGGTTGTCAAAAGAGGAATTTAATCCCATCAAGAAAGCCATAACATACTCTTCTTGGTTGTGATCATGGACTTTTTGAGCATTGCCACAATTGCAAGATACCAAAGCAGGCCTGTAGTTATGTAATTCATCCCATATAGACTTTAATCTAGTGAAATAAAGATTGACAGATTGATTATCTTGGGAGACCATTACTTTGTTGAAACCTTGTTTTTAAATCATCCCATATATCTTTAGCACTATTAGTATATAGTACACTTGAATGAATTTCAGAAGAAACAGAATTTAGAATCCAAGAAACCACAATATCATTGTTTATTGACCAAGCATCTTGTAAAATAGGATCAGAAATACCTGGATCTGTTAAAGTACCATTAATAAACCCAATTTTATGTTTGACGTTCAGAGAAAGTGACATGGAGTGCCCAGGTGGTGTAATTATCGCCAGTAAGTTTGTTCTAGACTAGAAGCAAGCCTGGGCCATCAGATGGATGAAGGAAGAACGGACTGGAAGGATCTTCCATGGGTAACCTGGTTCGTGAATTTGCAGTAGTGGAAGAAGACATAGTTGGATAGGAATCAGACATGGATGAAGACAAAACTTCAAGGATGAAGAAGACAGAACTTCAATGATGATTTGAAGGCAAAACTTCAAGAAAAGAGAAAGAAGATAAAAATCTTCAAGAAATCAGAGTAAAAAAGATTGAATTCGTGAAATTAAGCGGAAACAAATTGTATACTAACTGATACCATATTGGAAACCATTAGTGTTTCATAATTTGGAATTGAGAAATTATGTAATTTGAATGAGAGAAAGAGAAGAAAGAAAATATTTTCAGTAAAAAGAATGAATGTTTTACAATAGGTTCGAACCCCTATTTATATACAAGCATAAGGCGGTTACTAACTAAAACAAAAGAAACGCTAATTCTATTCCTACCAAAAGCGTGAAACAAATAAAAATACATAAGAGATAAATAAAAAACTAAATCAATCCTAAATCCCTAATTCCCAAATACAAGCTGAACTAGCTACTGATCTGTGGAACTGATCTGTGGAAGATTCTCTTCAATAATTGACCTTTTTTTTTAAGGATCAAGAGAAGTATCCCATTAATTAGTTCAGCCACCAACATATGGATAGAGACCAAATTGGCTAAAAAAATTCAAATGTAATCTCCAGCGACGTAATGTTTAATTAATTAATAAAAGTCTAAATTCGACTGAATTGAAGCCAAAGCTACCACAAATTACTACTACTATTTTTTTATTTTTTTTTTGCGTTGACCACACGAAATTGGTCTATATTTCCACAAATTATAATTTGTATACCGCAACAAGATTTGTTTAACAGTGTCTTAAAATAAAAAATAAAAAAAATCTGAGATTTTATTACGAGTACAAATTGAAATTGATTGTTTCAAGATTTCATAATTAGGTTATCTTATCATCGGAACTATATATGAAACGTAAGGCGAAAGCGAAAGCAGATTAATTGATATATTTTCTATTCATGAAATATTTATTTTCCATCTATAACTCTTGCCTCTAGCATCAAGGGAACCCTTGTTAATTAACATGCTTACTTAGCTGTTTCAAAGAATTTCAATAAGTACTTAACAATTATAATAATCTTAATACATGGTCAGATTAAGTCTGTTCTCAAACTAGATCCAGTAGAAATTATATGTTCCGTTTAGATTTGTTTAACTCGATTTTGTTTGGTTTTGATTTGATAAAAATGATTTGTTATTTCAGTGAAATGTTTGAGACATCAAATTGAGGGGGAAAATTAGGTAGTAGATGTCAAATCAATATTTTACAGAGAAAAAAGAGGTGGTATGTGTCAAATCTGTATCTTTTATGAGTTTGAATATATAAATTGAATAAGTAAAACCTATGCCTAAAGACATGTTATGGAATAAATTTGGCCTGATTTCACATATAATAACCGTGAAATTGGACATATCTATAATTTAACAAGTAAAAGATGTTTAATTACCAAGTGCAGTTGAATTGATATATATATCTTATGGAAATGTGATTTGTTCAATGGAGCAGGTGATGATAGACGCTAACAAGTTGGGCCTCTTTTGAAAGATATCAATAACGTACAAATCTCTCTTTTTTGTTTGTTTGTTTGTTAAGAAGTGAAGTAAATCTCTTTAAATATAGTACTAGTGGATGCGACTAATAACGGCGTCCGTTACTTTCATCCTCTATTTCTTTTTTTTTTTTTTTTTTTTTTTTTTGTTAACCTTGGTTTAGTCCTGGACCACCCATCACTTGCCTCTTAGCAATGTGCGGAAGTAAATCGCGGGATGTGCCTGAGTTGGTCAGGGTTTGTTCACTCTTTATACTCCTGGCCCCCAAGGGAGCCTACTACCATGGAACTTACAACACCAAGCTGCTACATCCTCCCTCAAAGATTTTACAACACTTGGTTGCTCCTCCCAGGATTCGAACTCCCCACCCTGGGGGAGTGAGCCCCGCAGTTCACCTCCTTTACCAACTGAGCTGTGCCCCGGGAGGCCATCATCCTCTATTTCTTTCTTTAAGATGGTTTTGTTTTCTTATAAAGTATGGTCACCACACCATTAATTATCCACTTCCATGCAAGATTGATGTTAACACATTACAATATGGGAGACATGATGATAAAATTTTGTTTGACCCTTAAACTTAAGCTTTTTAAAACTAGTTGCATTAATCATGTAATCAAAGTTTTCATAACTTATTATTTCTTCATTCTTGAACATTTGTCCAGTTTCCTAAAGGCAAGATTCAGACCCTAATATAAATTGAATTTTATTCTTCCTCATTATGTAAATATAAATTTGTATTAATAAATTGTATATTACTCTGTCGTATTAGATTACACCAACAATAACTTCACCTATGCTTATCTAGTTATGATTTGAAACATGATTTCTCGAAATTTGATGATTGTTACATCAACACGAGTCTAACATTACTAATTCATACCAATATTTCGTCTATTCTTCCAACGCAAACGCAATATGTGAACAGAGTAAAGAAAAATAAAATATCATTTGTGCCCCCCAAAAAAAAACACCATTCTCTAGAAGACAAAGAATTTAGATCTAAAGAATTACGATTCTACAATAAACTCGTTACACTTGATTGGATAATCTTGGTAGTAAAGTTCAAATATATTAGACCATTTATCAATTTTTATCTCTTATTTATTTGATAACGTTGATAAATAAAGCAAATCTGCCCATAAGCAAGTGATAACCCACAGCTTTTAAAAACTACCACAAAACGTTCAACTCCTGGATAATATAATCCCCTAACAATTTAATGGTAAACTTCGCAGGGAAATTCTTATCCATACCGGGTTTAATCGAACCCCAAATTACTATAAAGCAAGTGCAATATAATTGTTTGGTAATTGGATGGGTTAGGCCAAACCAGGCTTGGACAAGAATTTTCCAACTTCGCCTCCTTTTACTAATTAGTCACTGATCCTCTAATTTTTTTTTTTTTTTTTTGGTAATTCACTGATCCTCTAAACTTCACTACCAGATAAATACCAAAAATTATAAGTATTATCCTATCCACTGTAACATAACTAGTATTTTCACCATTATTTTTTAACTGCTACCCAATTTCTTAAAATCTTTCCATGTATTCTAATTCGACTATGGCTCTATGTGGATGAATTTTGACATGATCCAACTAGCATTATTTCTTAACTAACTGCTACCCAATTTCTTAAAATCTTTCCATGTATTCTAATTCAACTATGGCTCTATGTGGATGGATTTTGGCCCGATCTCGTAGGTTTCGCGAGATCAGACCAAAACCCTTTCAAATAAGTTTTCGCCAAACCAATGAAACTCAACATAAACTTATTCACAAATCTACACTCAAACTCATGAAATCCATAAAACATTGATTTAACACATACTACCTATTTTTTTCCTCACACCCCAACATCCAAAATCAATCCAACTAGAGTTTCAATTTTTTCAGAACCACAAAACCCGATATTCAAATCCTAACCAAATGAGGTTTACGGATTTCACCGAAACCACTCAAACCATTTTTCTAAAATCAAGACCCACAAAACTAAACCAAAACCCTTCCAAATAGGGCCTATATTTTCTACAATGGTTTATTGATCTAAATTTCTTTCAAATTATTTGAAATTCTTAGTCCATATAAAACGTTACACTCCAAAGAAACTCCACACATCTCTTTGCTAATTCAAGAAATATTTACGGGGTATATTATACACTTAACTTGTATAGTTTTGGACGCAAAATATTTAAACTGAATCTTCAAAGGTCAGACACTCAAGACACATTTCTTTGCCATAAAGTAAAATTTCCAACCGGAGCATCATATATTTAATTAATGAAAACAAATGACAAACTTTACATGCAATTGGTAAATGTCTTTAAAGATGTTCCAGAAAGTAGTGTGTGCATTTCCTTCACATTAACATGTACTCCCAATAAATGCATATTCCCCTTTTCTTACGTATATGTAACCAATCTACAACCAAGGTAAAAAGGGCAGATATATCAAATAAATGACAACTTACAACAAGAAAGATCTAAATAGACAATGCAAACACATGGTATGTCACCTTTATGTGATATATATTTCAATTTTTGTAGAAGGAATTAAATAGCTCTAAGCAAGACTACATTTGGACACAATCCTTATATGTAATACAGTGCTGATTAAGTATACACACACGGATACTACATGGAAAAGTAATTTCAAATAGTTCTCAACGAGAAAAAAAATAATAGCTTACATGCGCTCTGAATTTGAACGCCAAAGTAGCTTCTCCATCAATAGCCAATTTGATAAATCAATAATTGGTTGTGCTTTTACCTGGCTTGCTTTTCAACCGCACTTGCACACAACAGAAGCCACTGCGAAACATTTTCCGGATGGATATTAGAATGTGGTGGAGAGCTTGTTTGTCAAGGCTTGTGGAGCTTAAAGCCGAAAACTCTAGGAACATAGTTTTGAGTTGGCTTCTGTGGCTTAAGGTGACCATAAGTCATCAAGAACAGATGAGGAAATGTCGTCCCAAAATACGCTCCATCAATATCTTTTCCAGTCAAGAAATCATTCAAGAATTTGTATTTTAGTCCTATAGGACTGACCCTAATCACTTTTAGTCCCGTATTTCACAAAATTGCACTTTGATCCCAGATTTTTAAAATGTTTTGCACTTTCAGTCCCCTTACCTCCTTTCCATCTAATTTGGGACCCAACGCGCAAAACTGAGAGTTTTATGGGACCAACAGTGCAAAACATAGACCATTCTATAGGATCAAAAGTGCAAAGTATTTTAAAAGCGCATAACTAAAAGTGTGGGACCAAAAGTACAAATTTAAAAGGAAAGGGGACCAAAAGTGTCTATTTTATGAAGTACAGGATCAAAAGTGTTGAGAGTTCAACCCCGAGGGACTGAAAATGCAATTTATGTTGCATAACACAACTATGTATGTATGTATAGAGATGTTTGAGTGCATGAGAGAGAGAGAGAGAGATGCACCCAATTCAAGTATACAAATGAACCAGAAATATAACACCTCTGAAAACAACAGGGCTACATAAGGATACTGCCTTGATATTTGGACCGAGGATAGTAAATGTCTTCACATTTGGGACAGTATATCTTCACAGTACTTGAGCGTGGGATGTCTGATTGTCCAACTGGAAGGCAAGGCTGTCCACAGCAATAGACTCTCGGACATCTTCCAAAGTCGTAGTTTTTGTACTTCTCCAACTGTTTCAAGTTCAATCTCAAACAGTTAAATGAGAAAAGGTAAATAGAAGGTTGAGATAGCCTATGATAAAACATTGATCTGACAAATGATGTTACCATAGCAGCCATTCCCTTGCTTGTCAAAATGTATCGGACATGAATAAGTCCATAGAGCATTTCGGCAGCTGATTCAACCAATTCATTTTGTTCCTCAGTAAACATATCACCTACATACGCCATCATGAAAGAAATGTTATCATTCGGAAACAGGAAGCATTAGATGACAACTAAACTAACTTATCGGGGCTAACGATGAACCATAGGGAAAAACAGAAACGATAACCAAATCTAAGCAAAATTCAATTTGAAAATGCTGAAATAATGCCTAGCAAGAGAGCAAGCAACTAGCCATTATACATTTACAAAGCTCAAGAAGTGACCACCAAAAAGAACATTTAAAATGGTCATTGGAAATGTATATACCGGTTAGTTGTTACAGATGAAAAGACCAACACCACAAACCCCCTGATACAAGAACCAATACCTAGACGTTAACAGCGATCGACAATAGCGTTATACAACGAAGTAGGACGATGAAATAAAAAACTAAAATCTATTGATCAGCATTCTGTCCATTATATAACAATTATGAAGAACTGATTTTCATTCAGTCATGCAAATGCACTGGAAGATGTCATTGACAAGCCATCACATTTTGAGCAAATATGCCTCTATTTTTATCATAACTAATAATTAACTGAATAAGAAAATTAAATGACCAAAATCAAACCATACTCTCAACTCTTAACCCAGGCATTGGTAATTCGGAGGGTGTAACCACTTGAATTGGCATACCATATTATCAATAATCCCCAAGTTAAGTCAGAATAAAGTCTTAATATGGGAGCTTATATCATCTTTTAATGTAATATACTAATCACACTCTAGCCCCATCATTTACAGATGCACCAAATTATATCACTAAGGTTATGAGGCTCATTGATATGACTGCTTTATTCATTTAAAAGATTCCACAACATTTACAAGAAAATCAGTTAGGTTTAGGAAATGTGATAAAAACAACCACAACATCGATAGAAAATCAGCTCAGGCAATTAAGCAAGCAAAATAAAAAAAAAAACTCTTACCATGAGAAGATTCAACGTCCAGAATTAGGTCAAGTGCATAATCGTAATATGGGACTTGACCGCTCAATCCACAAAGATTAAAATCATCTTGAATATACTCATCATCAACTTCACAAAAGAACTCGTTTCCTCGCAAGTTGCAAAACCATGAAATCCAAGATGTATCATCCCCATCAGAACCACTGACATCAGACTCTTCGCTGTCAGTTTCAGATTCCTCTGCAAAATGGCTAACAGTTTTAAGTTTTTGTTTAATCAATACGCACTTGCATATAATGCATACACGGAGAGAAAAAGAAACCAGTGTGATCCAAAATGCTCGCGTGAAAACGATTAACACCTAAAGCCCTTACAACATAAGCATAGTTGCTATATGCCTACGGTGCACCTAAATCTTTTGGGATTAACCGCAAGTCAGGTTGAGGTGAGCGGTTTATCACAATGAGATGAAAAAATGTTTATTGATAACAAAAGGAAAACATATACTGAATTAAATAAAGAGTTAGCAAATTCAGAATATGCATATCATCTTTTGCGGCATAATAATATTGAAATTAGTAGTAGAAACCTGAAACACATGAGCAATCATTTCTGAAGCAGCAAAAGAGTTAATCTGAAACGACAGCCAAGAAAAAGTAATCTTACTTACATCAATTTCTATTGAAAATTGCCATCTATAGCACTCATAATCTTTTTAGCTGATCTAATTTAGAGTTTCTGTGAATGGAAGGAAGTGAGAGCCAGTATACAGCTTTGTTCAATCTCAGGGTCGATCTAGCAATAAATCAGATCCATAAACCCATAACTGATTCAGATATCAACAAGGACAACACCTGCGCCCATACTCTGTATGTGCCTTGTGCATTTTCATTAAGGCATACAAGGCACAGCCTTATTGAAGTCTTGCACCTGAATTTAAAAAAGTGACTTCTCTGTGCCATGAAACTCAGGCTAACGCCATTTATTGCATCGTCAACAAACATATCGAAAACACAGATATGTTTGAAATAATTGTGATTATAATATCCGGAACATTAAACCCGTTGATTTCAAATACTAAAATACAGCTTAAAATCACCAAGAAAAAACTTCTGCAGCTATGAAGATTTAGCCCTTGACAGATGGCTAATGTTTCAGAGGCATGGCAGCAATTAAGCTACCACCGAGAAGGTGCACTTAACAATTCTACAAGAGTTTACAATTCCGTATTTACAGCTAAGTGCTTAATTTCAAGTATTTAATTCATTATTTATTCAAGGTTGCATCTTATATTACCAAAAATCTCCACAAGAATTAAGATGGAGAGCAGAAGCAATAAAATACAAAATATCAATCAAACTGCATATTCCCCACAATCAGTTAGATAAAAAGCTAAAGAAATTCCATACAAGAGATGCACTGTTATTCGCAAAAGGATACTTTTAACCCCAAAGAAAATTCAAATAAATTTAAAATTTAAAATTTAAAAATAAAACCTTCGGAGAGCTTGTTCTTGTTGGTGGTTAGGGTAGATGAGGAGCGATTTTCACGGTGGTCAATAGATGTTCCGGTGACGGCGGCGGAACCCTTGTTTCGAGAGGTGGAAGGGGAAGACTTCTCCAAGTGTTTGTCCAAAGCATCATTGATTCGCTTCCGATCCAAAATATCTGCTCCACCTTTCGATGACCCCCCTCCCCCTCGATCTCTGTACATGTTCATCTCTATTATATGTATCTATATAACAAAACAGAAAAAAATGAACCCTAATTTTCAATTGGAAGATCGGAAAGAGTGCTTCGATTTATACAGTGTTTATGTGTGCTGTGTGTGATGAAGCGAGTCAGCGAGACGGAGAGAACTAGGGTTTCTTTCTACTACAGAGAGAGGGGGAGAGGGGAGGTTGTTTGTTTTTCAATTTTCCTTTTCTTCCCTCAAATTTTATTTATTCATATTCATTTTCATATTTCATTTCATGTGTTGTATTTATTTATTAATCAGAAAAGAAAAAAAAAAGAAAAAAATTGTTTCCTCAAATATTTAATAATTTAAACTCCGATCTTTTTTCACCTCCCGGAAGACATTTTTAATATCAGACCTTCTCAATATTCTTCTTTATTCTTGCTCCTCTTTCCTATGTATTTACCATTAATAATTGATTGGTCAATTTAAAAAAAATATTAAATATTGTATGAAACACTTTGGTTGATTTATATATATAATAATTTTAAAAAACACATGAACCAAAAAATATTAAGATTTAATTTTTGAAACATCGTATATGTGAAATTTTTTAATATAACAATAAACTACATTAAAGACTATAATGTTTGATTTTACATTGTGACAAATGTGAATAGACAAATGAATTACTAAAAGGAGTATAAAATTATGAAGATAATTTTGGACGATCAATCAAATGTTCATATCGCCTCAACAACTAAACTTTAAGTTCATTTCATTTGAATTTTTTTATCACATAGTTATAAAATATGTTCTTTAACTAATTATGATTAGTTTATTTTATTTTTTTGGTTGAAGATGTGGAAAGTGACCATAGTTCTTAACATATGATAGATTTTTCATAATTAAATATTTATTCATGTGCAAGCTAACAAAGAATTATACATGTAAACTATACCAATTATCTAGCCAACCTTAAAACATAATTCACAATGACTAAAGTGTAGACTTTCCCTTTTTAAAAGGGGCATTTATATTTTATTACTATAATGATAATGTTATTATAATTATGTGAATATATTCTCCTTCTATTTTACTTGCTCTGTATGTATACAATCAAATCACATGTATTGATAATCACTCTTATCTGTCCCTCTTTCTTGGTTTCTTTGAGGTATTATTTTAATTCTTAATATTACGGCAAAATTTGATTTTTGGCCCTCTAAAGTGGCTGCATTTTAAAATTGGCCATTTATTGTGTCATCATCATCAATTTCAGTCCTTATTGCCGGAAAAGCCTGAAAATTTTAAATATCGTCGGAAATCATCAATTTATGTCTTCATTGACCGGAAAATTAATTTTTTTTGGGTAAAAAATCACCAATTTATGTCTAATCTGATCGAAAAATTTAATTTTAGCCAAAAATATCATTTGTCGAGTGACACTTAAAAATTAAGAATTTCATATTCTGACTCCACAATTTGCAAGATCAAGCCATGAGATAGGTCAAATATAACATACATTGATATTTTTTTGCGATAATTAAAAGAAATCGGTGATAAGGACTGAAATTGATGATGTTGACACAATAAATGATGTATATTATCGAGGTGCCATAATAAATGACTATTTTTAAAATGCAGCCACTTTAGAGGGCCAAAAACAAAATTTTGTCAACACTCTAATCTCTCATCGGAGACTTTGTCATCGGAAACTTATGTTATACTTAATAACATAAGTTTGTTCATTTTGAATTAGTTGATTATAGCTCAACAAAATGGAGATATATAGGTCTTATCAATTATTATTTTATTGGGTCCATGTCAACTCGGCCCAATACGTTTGTTTTACCACCTAAAAATTAATGGCTTCAAGGGTGTCAATGTGACGGATTTTAATTCGAATACTTTCTGATTTATTATAACTTTCTTCTTATTACATATTTATTAGATTTGATTCCAATGAGTGAATCAGTAATTTTAAATATGTAGAGTGAATATGAGTATAAGCTGATCAGACACATTAATGATAAGAATCCAATTAATGTTTCATATTTATATGATTTTCGTATATTTAAATTTACAGCACTATAGAATAAATCTTACCTGGACAGGATTACTATGAAATATTCTTAATTTGTATATTGTGGTGTATATTACTACTCGTTAGTGATTAAGTGATACACTGCGGTGGCTCAAATGTATTTATGTTATACTGAAAATTATAAGCTTGCTACAATTTTTAATAAATTACCAGCAAAATACATAGAATGTATATTTTTTGCTTTTACAAGTAGATATTCTGAGTCATGTTTTGGAAATTAAAATCATACAAGAAATAATTATTTGATTCAGATCCATATTATTGTTATTTGATCTCCGGATTCCTTTGATTTTGGATTCGATTGCACAAATATAAACCCTTTTAGGTCTCGGATTGGTTTCGAACGAGTCCTGATTTAGTCCAGTCGTCCAACCTATTGACTGTTCTAGTTAACGAAAAGGTATAAAAACAAGTGAAATATAAATTTGAACTCACAATTCACATATTTATTGAAGTCTTAAACAATTAATTGAGTTTTTTTTTTTTGAGAAACAAGCAAGTGTTGTTTAATGATATAATTATAATTTTATAAAGCACTCTTATGCTTTTCTGGCAACCATCATTCGAAAAATTGCTTCATTCATAAGTTTCAATAATGAAGTAATCCATTTATATTTGCACATGTATATATCAGTTGCTCATTCTGGTTCCACTTTATATTAAAGCTTGCTTTATTTTGCAACAAACTCACAAAAAATCAAAGCATTTAAAGTTTTCAATAATCACATATTCCACAATCCACACCAATTTAAACTTACAAATGTATATATGATCATAAAAAACTCCCATTGATTTTATCATCAATTTTACAGAAATTTGTGCAATAGTTCGATTTGCTTCTGAAATTGTTTTTCCTTCCTTTTGTTTTTAGCTCAAATTTTGGTTTGATTTTGATATTTTGCTCACTTCCTTGTAATGATATGTACTTCTAGCAATGAACTTAAAGGCTCAATATGGAAGTAGTTTGGTTAGGTTTGGTCTCACTCAAACTGAGTCAAACTTCATTAGGTAAAAAATTTGAAGATGTCTCAATTTAAGTATAGTTTTAGCCCAAATCGAAACCACCTACTTTTATCATTCAAACACCAATAACCAAACATCAATCCATAATCCAAATCATATCTCAAGTTTTCAAAATCCACTAACTATTATTTAATTATATTTAACTATCTCAATATTCCATTGAAACCATTATCCAAATCGACCTTCAAAATTTCGTCGAGAACTTCCAAATCACTTTTTAAAATCAAACCGAGACAAAAGTCAGCCAAACTAATTTCATAATAAGCCTCAATGGTTGTTTATCGGGGGAAAACATAAAGGATTTCTCATTGTATAACGTTTGTTACATCATAAAGGTAGTCAAGTAATGCTGTCAATAGATTGAATCTCTAAATGGTAAATTACTTCCGAAAAATACTTGATTTCATTGGATTTGATCTGAAACCGATTTGAATCATAATCAAATCTGATCACTCGTGTATGCTAAGATCGACTCATTATTTGAACCTGAAACAAATATTTCAAAAATAAAGAAAATATATTGCTATATTAATTTCACATGTCTGCTCCTTGATTCAAATTACATATACTTTTTTGCTGACAACCAAAAATATCGAGCAAGCATAAACATATACATCGAAGAAAAATATAAAAAACAATCTCATCTGATCAAATGTATGAAAAATTAGGTTTAACTAAATACGAACATAGAAATAGTGGAGTGGGTGAATAAAACAATAGATCTTATTATTGTTTAGATATCATAAGATAGGCTTCCAAAAAAAAAGATATCATAAGATAGAAGCCATTTATTCATTTCCCACAAATTAGAAAGAAAAAAAAAGTAATATAATGTAATGTATATGCAAACTATGAGACACAGATTGGATCATCCGATCATGTCCTAAGAATTACAAAATTATCAGCCAAAAATCTCATGAAAAAAGAGAACGGCTTCGATTGCGTTCCAGCCGCGCTTCCCTCTGTAATAACCAAAACAGAAAGAAACATAATTTATAATCAATGACAACAATTACCATCTTCCAAATAAAAAAAAGGGAGGAGAAAAGAAACAAGGTATATGTTCTTGGTGTTTGAGTGAACTTTGTACCTCTTTTTTCTTGCATTCCTTGTAAACGTCGAAATGTTCTTGACATTTACTCTTGTCAGTGTTATAAATTTCTAAGCCTGCAATATCAGAGAGGCAAACAAAATAACATAACCAGTCCATGAATAAAATGCACCGCTATAACAAGGTAATGATCATAAGAATAATTAGCGGTATATCTGAAATTTGCTAGGTCTTCTACGAAAACAAATAAAACAAATCCAAACAGTGAAACACTGTCCATATCCAGGGTGAAATAGCGGCGTTTCAGATGCATGAATTCCAGACATAACAGATCACAAGAAGTTACTGTGTTGATCACATATAGATAGAGTTGTTATTCTGCACAAGAAATTTGTATTTGATAAAGAAGTTGCTTCTCACACTCAAAACTCATGGGTTGTGATGTAGACCAATTTTGTCTCCATCTCTCGAAAATGACCGTAGATGATTTAATCCATACAGCGGCGGCAGCATATAACTTGGTGCAACCAATTCCATTGGGATATCTTTGGTGGGGAATGTAGGATTCAAAAAGATCAGATTGAACTGGAAGATTATAATCTTGTATAAATTACAATAAAGCATATAGAACGAAAATATTGGTATCTTTAGTTGGCAGATTTGTGATTAAATTTATGTCAGACTGAATAAAGTCAATCTGGCATAATCAAGCAAACGTCCCCTTATTTGTTACTACACACGATTGAGATGAAATAATTGAGTTTAAGGTGTCTTATGATTTAAGAGACTCAATATTTTGATTTTGTACCTCACTAAAAACGTATGCAGCAGCTGTATGACATAACCTTTTTATGTCCCTATAAATCGGAAGCAGTTAAAGTAGGTACAAAAGAACATCGTAAGAAAATATCTCAACACACTTTGGTGGAAGCTCCATTGATCGAACGAGGCTCAATCAATAAAAACTTGACATTACAGTATCCAATACTTAATAAGAAAGCCAAAAGATAGTCAAAAGAATAAATTCAAGTGTTGCATTGCTAGGTATAAATGAATGATTATGGAATCCTCTCAATAAAAGGTAACCAATACCGTCCATACTGAATATCCCTTAATAGTAATAATTAACTAACCATCATCAATTGTATAATTTTAGCAGAATAAATATGATCATTCATAATTTCCAACAAATACAAAACACAGGTTACTCACATGGATCAAAATACGTATTGTTTCCTTCGAATACATAGACAAATTTCTATTTCCGATCATAGAAATGAAAATAAGGTGTAGTTTCGAAAATCTTTGTTTGGCTTGAGAGTTGAGACTCTTATTTTCTTAATATAGTAATTTCTTCATAAATTTTCCTGGTGTTTCCAAAATTTTCGATGTTTAGCTAATCGAAACATACACTAAAAAATTTTGATCGATGATTACTCGAATATATAATCATACAAAAATAATTTAGGGCAAATGATAACCCCCAATTATAAATTTATCAGAAACCGACTATATCATATATTATGAACTGAATTTAGAAAGTAAAATCAATTGCTTACATTTAAGGGATGCAGAATATGCAGGGTAACATTCAGAGTCTGAAAATCGGGCTGAACTCGGATATGCCGCTGATGATTGCCCTTTTGACGAAGCCATTACTACAAAAATCTTCTCTGTTTGTTTTTTCACCTCTCGTGTTTCAGTCTGTTCGAACTCCAAATTGGTGGGCCTTTATTGAATTCCCAACGCAGTTGGGCTATGTATTTCCTTCAACCTTTTTTATTGGCTAATTGGGGAATGGGCTTCTTGTAGAGGACGCCCATAATCTTTTCCAAGACTTTCTAGTTTCTTATAGAATAATTACATATTTAATTCGTTAACTTTAGTTTTGCGCAAAAATAGATTTTTTTTCTCTCTATAATTTTACGACTTCGAAATATTTTGTATGTTTTATTTTAAGCTATCCTTGTATCTTTTAAACACAACTATTGAATCAATTATGTTCTAGATCAAACACTTTTAATCATTTAATTGATCTTTACAATCATCTACAATTTTTTAAATTTTCTTTAAATCAAACAATAGAAGACCATAGGAGATAAAGTAAAATACATATAAGGTCAACTCTTTAAAATAAATAACAACTTTAACCAAATGAGTAATAGTTGAAAGATAGAATACTTATGTTTTGTTAGGCTGGTAGTTGAAAATTAACATTATTATTCTATAAGTGGGAGGATATATCAAGTAAAAAAAATATTTAAAAAGAAGAGAGCAAAATTTATGGAAATTAGAATTATTATTACGTTTTTTTTTTTGAATGCGAATTATAATTATTGCTATGTCGCATTTGCCTCTCGGTCACAATACTAGTCATATTTTTTTCCCTCTCTGACAGCTCAAAATAAAGTGATTGTTAAGAAAATCTAGTTCTGCTTTTCTTGCCCCCCACCCCCACAAACTTTCATTTCATAGCTTCTACTCATTAATAACACCACATTCTCAAAGGGATCCCTCAATTTCTCTTCATTCCTAACCAAAAAGATTCAGTAATTTAGATTTTCTTGAATCTTTTGCTATTAACAGGATATGGTAAAAAAATGAGTTCTCATGCTACTTCCAGTACCGCTACTGGAAATTCAAAAGCAACAAAATTCATTAAATGTGTCACAGTTGGTGATGGTGCTGTTGGGAAAACATGCCTTTTGATCTCCTACACCAGTAACACATTTCCAACTGTACGCCCTCTCTCAATTTTTCACTCTCTGTGCGTGTTTGTGTGTGTTTTTGTCTTCTTCTTCTTCTCACAATACATGGCTTTGTTATTTCTTGGTCCAGGATTATGTTCCTACTGTTTTTGATAATTTCAGTGCCAATGTCTCTGTTGATGGACAAACTGTGAATCTGGGTTTGTGGGATACTGCTGGTATGATCATCTGCGCGCATATAAATAATGTCTGTTTCGGAAACTATTGATGTTTCAAAGACAAAATTGATAACAGTTGATTTTCTTGTTTTTATTTCTGTTTTTTAAGATGTGGAATTGAAAGGGCTTAATATTATGCTTAAGGCCTAAGACTTGTCATGAAAATGGTACTGCTTTATTTGGCAAACTTTCAAGTCCTTTTCTCATGGATTTGATCAAACTATATGCAATCTATGATCTGCAATTCTACATAGAGGTAATCGATTTCTTGATCTACAATAGGAAGTACCTAGTATATTTCTCTCTAGTAAAGAATTAGTGCAGAATTGGAGCCTTTAACATCAGGTTACTTTTCTATGAACAATATATTTTTCTGGAAAGAAAATGGGTTATTTTCCATTTTACCCCCTCCAGCTATCTTCAATGGCCACTTTACCCCTCACTATCTATCAATTGCATCAATTTATCCCTTCCAACTTATCCTTCATGCTTTAATTGCACCAGACCGTTATTTTCAACATACCTATATATGCCAAATAATCGTTAGCAAAATGCCAATTTTTTTTCATTTTAACCCTCGTCTTTATTAAACACACTTTATTTCCTTCAAATATACTTAAAATATGAGGACAAAATGGGAAATTTGAGACGTTCTGCTAATGGTTTTTTCGTGTGCAGGTCAAGAAGACTATAACAGACTAAGGCCACTTAGTTACAGAGGAGCTGATGTTTTTCTACTTGCATTCTCTCTCATAAGTAGGCCAAGTTTTGAAAACATTTCAAAGAAAGTAAAATATCTTTCCTTTTTTTCTCTATAACTTTCATATAATAGTCAAGTGGTAGTTACTAACTTTTTCTTGAATGGCTTCTTTTTTTTGTTTGGCTTCTTGTTATGTTGGAGAAGTGGGTCCCTGAGCTAAGACATTATGCTCCCTCAGTGCCTATTGTTCTTGTGGGGACGAAGCTTGGTGAGGATTCTTCATTTCAAATTATTACATTTAATTAAAAAAAAAAAAGATGGAACATGTTGATTAGTATACTACTTTGCTTTCCTCTAAAGGTTCTTCCTTTTTCTTTTTGTAACTTGACTGGTTTAATAGTAATGACTTTGTTCTTTTTGTCCTTTTTTGTCATTTACTCAAATGTAACCGATCAATCACGGTGCAGATCTAAGAGAGGATAAGCAGTTCAAAAAGGATTATCCAGGGGCAAGCATTATTTCCACAGAACAGGTATTTATATATATATATATATGCTATCTTGTGATAAATGATATGATCTTTACAACCTTTATTGTGTCTCTTTTAAATAATTGGGACAAAAAATGCAATTTTGTAATGTATGGGACCAAACGTGTTGAGGGTCTAGTCCTTCTGTGATATTTTTTTTTGGATGATAAATGATTCTTATTGATTTGTGTGATAAAATTAGGTTAAATTGAAACCAACTGAATCAGTTAAATCGAAAACTGACCGCCACATTGGACTAACAGTGAACTGACATTTCCATTCTCACCCCTATTCCATATTATAAGGCTGATATCACCATTTGAGATCACGACTCTTGTATATAGGGCGAGGAGCTGAAGAAGCAAATAGGAGCAGTGGCATATATTGAGTGCAGTGCCAAAACACAGCAGGTTTGTCTTGATAATTCATTCCTCTTTACTATACTCGAAATTTGGTTTTTAAATAGTAAAATATGATTTTTCTAAAACGGCATTGCCAAAGAGCAAATTCTAAAGAGCGTGTTTGTATTGATGCAGAATGTGAAGGTTGTCTTTGATGCTGCGATAAAGGTTGTTCTTCGGCCTCCAAAGCTCAAGAAACAGAAGAGAAGATATAAATCATGCCCTTTTCTTTGATCAATAATGTTCTGTCTATTACTTACTTTTAAGTGGTCCATTTGAATGGTTTTTATCCCTTTAATTCCTCTTTATTTTTAGTGGTTTTTATCCTTTTACTTGCTCTAATTTTTAGTCTTCTCTAGCTTTCGGTCTTTCTACAAGGTCTTATCTTATGGTGTGGCTTTACGGCCAGTTTAGTATGATTGTAATCTTCTACATTGTGTTTCTTCTGCTTTTTCTTTTCAAGCAGTATGTATATGTGGAAGCAGTGTTCTTTGGTTGGTTATATCGTTTGTTAAGTGATTGTTTTCTGCTCACAATAGAGAGTTTACTTCTAGTAAAAGATTGTTAAGAAGCAAATACAATAATATGCTCAATTCTGTGTTTCATTCGTAAAAAAATCCACAAATTTGATAGTTGGGATTGATATGTACATTACACAATAAATGATATGCGTAAATAGACAATTTAACTCCATGTGATATTGCATAATTGACACCATTTTATTTATCACAAGAGTTAAACTGCATATTTATAATAACACATGGAGTTAAATTTGCTATTCACTCGTTTTAGAAATAAAGTTATATGTGACTTTATTATTTTTAATTAATATTAATATGATAGGAATAATTTTATGAATTAAAAAAGAATAATTACACTTCTTTTAATTCCCCATCATTTTTAGCTACAAAACTAATTTGTAAATCGTGGAGTGCAACGAAATCTCATCCGGGCAGGATGGATCTGGGTTTTCAAACACAATTATTATATAAGCTGATACAAAAATATATTGTTTGAAACAATACAAAAAAATTCTATTTATTTAGGATATCGAAAATGAAATTTAAGTTCCTGGGACACAAAGTGCAAATGACATATTTTGTGGGCGCAAATCGCAATTTTCACTAGTTCACTGGTCACATAAAGTTTTTTCTCAGAAAAATCTCCTTCCCTACCCTATATTGAACTCCACACTGTAATCAACGAACTGTATAGTATTCATTATTCATTCAGCTAATCGAATCGAATTACAGATCTCTCTCGGAGAAAAAGGTAACCTTCATTTCTCTTCATTTGTGTGAATTATTCAAAACCCTAACGAACTGTGTGATATAAATTTCCATAATAAAATAGAAAATGGCAACGTTGAGGAATTTGAAGATAAAGACATCTACGTGCAAGAGAATAGAGAAGGAGCTGCACTCCTACGAGAAAGAGGTCGAAAGAGAGGCTGCCAAAACTGCCGACATGAAGGCCAAGGGCGCCGATCCCTATGACCTCAAACAACAGGTAATATATACTAGTAGTAATTTTATGAATTTGTTTATTGTGCTCTACTAGTGTGAATTGACAATTTTCAGTGGTAGTGCTCTACTACTTTCCTGAGGCTCTTTTAACTTTTTTTCACATAAGTGAAAGAGTGTGATTTGAAACCAGAAGAATGCATTCAACATGGAAGTCATGTATTTATCATTGCTTGTGTATTTTATGAGAGTTACATTGCGGTAATGAGTTGGATCTCTAATAGGAGATGGTTGTTTGCCATTAACTTTAATCCCGTGAAGTAACTTGTACTGTATGTTGTAGAGGTCTTTGAAGATGGTTTCTAAATCTTTTAAGACTTCTTTGTCCTCTGAAATTAATCTTGGAAGAGGATAACACAAAAGAGGGCATATGTTGACCTTCAATGGAGGCTCAAGATCTAATGACCTAGTTCTGAGGCAGAATCAAACTGCTGACGATCAGGAGGCTTTATTGACATAAACACATAAAAACGTTTTCCATCTACATTATGAACGATGACTAGGATTTTCCATTTAATCTGTTAAGCACATTGCCAAATGTGAGGTATAATGAAGGGTTTTCCCTTCATACTCGTTCTAATTCGTGTATAAAGTAATTTTATTTACCAGACATAAGAACTCTCTTGAAATATCTGAACTAAATGACTAGAGCACTGGTCCTACACCAGTCAGCAAATGATGAGAAGGGCCACCACCTAGACAACCTACTACTTCAGGAGTGTACACTTAATAATCTTACCTTTCCCATCTCTTATATCACCTCCCTGAAAACATTATGAGTCTCACTGTGCTGAACAGTTCCTGCTGTCAATTAGTTTTCCTTATTCCTTTAGTTTTAAGAAAAACTGGAAGTCATCTACAATTCTTTATAGGAAGCTTCCACTTCTGACCATAATAATGGTGAGTCAGTTGATGGGTCCGTCTTGATTAGTGGATGTATGAGCACTTGCATTTTCCCTCTCTCTATTCATGAGTAGTCCTGCAGGATCAAATTCATCATACAATGTGAATGTCATGTTGCATTCACAAGCCGTTAATAATTACGATATGAGACATATATGCCATGTTATGTTTTCTTAAGGTTTTATGTGGTATGTCACAGTGGAGGATTTTAATGTACTTGTACACAAGTTGTATTTGGAATGGAAATGAAACAATGATGTTACTTTGGTTCTGTTTTTTAAACTGCTATGGAGTTCTTTGACGGCCAACTTATGGTTTTGCTAGCTAGAGAAATCTTGATCGAATCAATTTCCTCTTTGTTTTATTCAGGAAAACGTGCTGGCTGAATCAAGGATGATGGTTCCTGATTGCCGCAAGCGCCTAGAGGCTGCTCTAAGCGACCTTAAAGGAACTCTGGTAATTTGTAATGCTTTTAACTAAATCATTCGTCTGCTGATAAAATCTAACTTGGTGCAGTTGATTCTTCTTCCTTCGCTTAATCGAGTATCAGAGATAAAGGGTTGTCTATTCTAGATAATAACAACTTGCAAGAAGATGAGATTTAGTTATTCTTTTTAAATTTTTATGATGTTTTTGTCCTATGACTGGGTCGATCAACCAACTTCAACACCCCATATTGTTAGTTTTTATAATTAATTTGTTACTTGATGCTAGTTTGGCATTTTCCCAAGTGTTTTTTGGTGTATTTAGCATACTAAATACAGATA
>JAYDYQ010000881.1:0-49997 GCA_034814905.1 Penstemon davidsonii | reverse complement strand
AATGGAAGTGTAAGCTTGAAAACATTGTATGCATAATTTTTTGTCATTCCTAACATGTTGGTCACGTGTAATAGCCATTTTCATGCTTTTGTAGGTGATTGATTGTGTGGCATACTATTGCACGATGCAACAAAGGGAAGAAAAACTTAGACAAACAGCTTGGTACTTCCCAACAATGTTTGGTGTAAGTTTATTTCAGTCTCTATGAATTAAGTAGTCTTTTTTCAACCTATATAAGTTATAATACAAATATTCATTTTTTCCTAAACAATTATTACAAAAATGTGTCATTGCAGCAAGCGTGTATGGGAAAATCTATGTCAAATGAAAAAATCATGAAAACATTCTTCTATTCAGAACACCATTTTGTATCTGAGATGCTTTATGTGGACAAAATATTCATCCTAGTTCATGACTATCATGACCATTGGTTTCTAATCATCGTTGACATGGACATGTATGAGATAAGGATTTGTGATACCGCACCCTCGACTGAATTGAAAGCATTGTGAAAATAAATTGTTAAAAATGTGGTAATGTAATTGAGCTTTACTATATTTTGTGTGAATCATTTTAACTATTTTATTAAAACAAGTGATTTGAAATATAGGTTTCTCGGCTAGAGGAATTATTGCTACTATGGGAACCTAGTTATTTCAGGAAACAGAATATGTCCGAGTCATGGTTAATTGAAAGACCATCCTGGGTGCCAAGGCAAACTAATGGGTAATGCTCACTAATTTTTCTATTACTTCTTGTAAACTACCAAGCCTTTTCATATAACAACATGAAATATATAAATAGGTATGATTGTGGGGTATACGTAAGTATGATGATGATGTTCGACATAGGGATGCAAAAGCACTTAAACGAGGTAAATTATTGGGACATAGTTCACCACTTATCAATCCGTTTTGGATTCATAATAATTCTTCAATATAACAATGTTATATTTATTTTATGTCAGACCGAATCCATAATTGCTCGTGAGAGTATTGCTGTTGAACTTTACAAAGCCAAGTGTAACAAGTTTGTTTGGCATCGCTAGGGGGATTTACTATTAAGGCAACTTATTTGGGATCCACAATGAACATTTACTTGTTTTCGAAAATATTATGAACAATGTCAATATTTTGTCTTTTGTCTAAATCTGGATATTAGTAGGTTGTCATCATGTCTCAACACTCTTTCTAGACATGTTCATCTACTAGACATGTATTTGTGTTCCCGAAAAGGGACTTTTTGGCATTGAACATGCATTAAATATGTATCTTAATTCCCTCTTGACTTCTAGTATTGTGTTCATTTTTAGACTCGTGTTTTTGTTAACAAAATCATACAATTGGTTATCATATCATATTAATAGCCACATTTATATGAGCATAACCCACATATTCCAATTTAAATTTGATGGTGGTAGAAGTCTTATGGAATGTGTATCTGAATATTATGAAAATTCAAACAGTAAAGGTAAGCATATAAAAATGAAATGTTGTGTCTCAAAACTAAACTAGATAATTAACACATCGATTTATCAAAGGGTAGTAAAATAACAACCTTCTTCGGCAAGGGTGATGTTGGAACTTCTATGTTCAGTGAAAAGCCTTTATGGTCAAGCTCATTCTCCATATCTCTTATTATTGTTGCATTTAACATTCTCCGACATTAGTCACAACATCCTTCAAGTACAAGCTGTTAATTCAAAAGAACATCAATCCAAAATTAATTTCATAAGAGAAATGACTTTCAATTGATTAATAACACGGCCATTGGAAAAGAAAGGACTTGTGTTGGGTAAAATCTTCAAAAAATTCGTTTGGTTGACATAGATATTTTTGCATAAAGTAAAGACAGGGAAATTGTGTTTAGGGTGATTTACACTCAGACCCCCTCAGGTTTGGGCATATTACAAGAAATCCTTCGTTGAACATGCATTAAACATGTATTTATTCTGAATTGTTCTAAGTTCATATATTATTTCATTCAGCCATCTTCACAAGTAGCAACAAGAAAGATAAGATTTTAGAGAGAAACACTATGCATTGTTAGGGTGCAAATGATTTATAATTCAAGCTATGTTTCATATAACCTTCATTCAGCCAAGTTCGAAAAAAGCAACATGAAACACCAATTGAAGAAGTAATTCATTCATTTTTTATACAATGTGCAAGAGAAAAAAAGGATGTAGTGTTTTTGTTGGTTTTTTATTGTATATATGAACAAAATATTTACCGCTCCTGCGGTACATGTTTTCAGCTGCAGCATGAATGACTAAAAAGTTGATCACGCATTAGCAATCTTTGTTGCCAAAGTTCGTTCACCAAATCAGGGAGGGAATTAGACAAACCAGAAATAATGAATGTGTACAGTAAACATCAGCTATATATGCATTATTTCTACATCAGTTATATATACAATCATAATGATTGTACCTACATCTACATTATTTCAGTTGAATCCCTGCTTGAAATCTTGTTATTAACAATTTGAAAGCAACTCTTTCCATCACAAGCCTCCTGATTTATGAGATTAAACATAGATCATTTAAAAGGGTACTTCATAAAAAAGAATAAAACATAAAAATCTTGGAAGACAAACATAAGAAATTGAAGTTCCATAGTATCAATCAAAATCTCAAATTTTACGACAAAAAATCCGTAAACAGTTCAAAGCATTTTTTTACCTTCAAGAAGAAATATGTTTAGCTGAAGTATATGCCAATTATCTTAGAGAATTATTTATAATAAATCGTACCTGTACGGCTGTACCCAGTTTCAATTATGAACTGAACCTAATAAAATTTCAATTATGAACTGAACCTATTAAAATTTAGATACACAAAAGACATAAAAAAAATTCATTCATGGGTATCTTTCCATCAATAGCTTCTAAACCACATGAAAATCAAACCTCAGTAGACAAGAAACACCAATCACAAACCGTATTAACTAAATAATTATAAATTTTGTTACATACATACAACAAATCTTATACCAATTACCTAACAACATTTGAAACATAAAAAACTCAAAATATTATGTGAAATGGAATCACACCAATCAAAAGAAAATTACTCCCTCGATTCCTTCCAAGTGCAATATATCCATTAACAATGTTCCCTATGCCATTTATATTCCTCAAGAATTCAATATTACAATCTTTAGAAACAAAAAATAAATTGTAACTAATCCTCACCTTTCTCCTCAGTAATAAAAGCTAAATATGAAGCATACAAATTACATAAGCAATTTTATTGTGTTTTTATTAGCTCGATAACTGGAATTGACGAAACATTAACTCAAATTTGTGAAAAGATAAAATTGAAGACGGAGTTTAAATTGATAGAGATTACCGTTAAAGGAACGGCAAGATCGCAGTCGCCATGGGCAAAGTTACAGTACTGGCGAGAACATCAGCCCCGTTGGTACAACAGACATAGCTTCGTCTCGAACAGTTCAAATCGTTTTGTTAGAAACCAGAAAACTTAGAATCCAACAATTTGATGTATGATAAGCTAATTATAAGCTAACATAACAGACAATACCTGTGTGATAACTAAATAGCATATTTTGTTGATTTTTCTTGTTCTGTTGGAGATGGTTTATCAATCTAGTAGCCTTAATGCACAATTCAACAAGAAGAAATCATCAGAATTGAATTACAACTCCATAAGAGATTTTTATCGTACGTATTACACAAACAACAATCGGAAATCAAAATTAATACTTCACTAAAACAATAAAATTACTGATCAATTCTAAAAAAGGTTTTCCAATAATCAATAATAACAAAATAAAACCGAAATAATTCAGTCCACTGACCAAGAAAATGGATTTTGGCGGAATCAGGTCTGAGATTGAGGCATTGGCGTGAACTCTAAACCCTTATTCCGGCGGGAATTAGGGATAGAAGGGTAAATACAAACGGCTTGGAGGCCACCGTAAAGCCAGTCATGGAGGCTCCGACGATCCAATTTCGAGTATATACGGATGCAGTATGTATATTTGCACTGTTTTTCTGAGAAATATACCCGCTATCGGGTTAATGAAAGAGAAGAGAAAGATTTGGACAGCGGTGACGGCTGCTAGGTAGGAGATGAGGGAATTAGGGTTTTGAGAGAGATGATGGAGATGAAATGAGAGGGGCATTATTGTCCGATTAAGTGTTTGTGTTGTTTTTATTAAGGGGTAATAATGTAAAATTACTATTTACAATACATTAATAATTAAATTTCTTGGTGTAATACGCAAAAATGGGGAAGATACACATTTATACACAATTAATGGACAAGTTTATTCAATTTTATTTTTGAATGGTTGAGATTAATTTATTTGGGTGACTCAAGTTTGAGTCAAAAGTCATGATAGAATTCCCCTAGTTAATAAAGCACAACACATATCATTCAACTAATTTATGGGTTATTTGACTTACATATGTTCTCCTCGCACGTTCATCGACTCAATTAATACTTTGTCCGTTTACATCATATTGCGAATGCGTACGCATAAATAGTGTTGATTAAGTTACTACATCTCCTGCGTCGGCCTAAAAGAGACAAAACACGTCTTAAAAATATCGTATTAAACGAGTCAAACAAAATAGTGGATTGACAAAAGCATTTCTTAGTTGACCATCACATTAAAACATTTCTTAGAGAAACTCACCATTCTACGACCGTGCTCTGAACGCGGAATACTACCACCCGTGTGGTTTGTCGGTCCCTCGCCACCACAATCGGATGCCTGGTCCTTTTTGTTTTTTATACTGTTGTTTATAAATTCGGGACGACCAATATGCTTTTAATTCCTTGTATTATTCATCATTTACGAAATAGGGTTTTTGATTTATTTCTCGATAGTACCCGAATTTGTCACTGATTGATGTTGAGCCGACATGATAAAAAATAAATCTAATCATATACTCATAATTAGGCGCCCAACGATAAAGGAGCTGCAAGTGATTAGAACATGTTATAAATAAAAAACAAAACATGAATTATTGAACTACAAGTAATTAGCACTAATATAAATAATTATAATTTAGTTCAATACTTGAAACTCTCGAAAATATTGTAATAAAATTTCACAAGTAATAATGCATACCGTACCGTAAATACATCCAAAATTTCATATATATTATTTCGGCTAAACATGCTCATGTGTTATAAAAAATGAAAAATATTAACGAGTACCATAGTTGACAAAGCAAAGTCATACATACAACCCGTATTTTCTGTTTTATTCTGACTAAGCATGCTCACGTTGTACGACATAATCAATAAATATCATGATATACGATTAATGAAGACAAAATACATACGATTTATATAATCAGAAGTTCCTACACCGACTAAGCATATTCATGTATAACATAATTTAAAAAGTCTCAAACATGCTTTCATATTCATCAAAACATGACATACAATCATTCAATCATACAATCAAAATCTTTGTATAATTTATAAGTAACAATGCATAACCACATTCAAAGACCCATGCCAAAACTCAACTCCTAGCACATAGGGACTCAATACCACATTACACAGCGCTCACCTGACTCGGTTAATCGGATAGTGATCCGCCTTTGATTCCTGGATAACAATTATAACACTTAGTGCCTAATTCAAACAACGTTCAAAAGAACAAACTCACTTTCGAAAACCTTAAGTTTAACTTGTGCGAGATCGACAAAATAATTTGAAAAATAATATGCCCACAAGTCCAATTTTTTTGAGAAATCAGAATTATAAATATTAATCTTAAATCTAAGCATAATAAATAATTAAAATTGTTAGGCTAATGATTCATTACCCAAATGAACTCGAATCTTCAATCGGAGACCGGATATGGAATCATCATACCGAAATGAAGTCGCTGACCTGAGCAGCCGTCATTGACCAACCATTGACCGGTGTTAACCAGCCGTTGACCGACACCCGAAAATTAGTCGAACTCACCATTGATCGGATAACGTCCATGCAAAGAAACCCATTTCAAGGCAGCCATTTGCCGCCGCCGTCGTCACTTTTCCAACCTTAATTTCCTTTGAATAATGGTACCAATAGAAAACTCTCGTCTAGGAGGTGAATTTTGACTACTCATTCACTCAATTTGGTTAAGAAATGAGGAAGTTATTAACAAAATTAAAAAAGGGGTTTGTAAAGCTTGGTGAAGAAGAATATGACAATGGTGAAGTAGAGAGAAAATGTCTCAAACCCTCCTTCCTCTCTCTAAATCTTAGGGGTGCACATGGTTTTCGAGACCGCACCGTACCAAACCGTACCGAAGTTTAGGTTTTTTTTCTCAAAACCATAGGCTTTGGTATGTATGAAAACCGTATCGAATTTTATGGTATGGCATAGGTTTTGGAACTTGGATACCGCCAAAAACTGTACCGTACCGTAAATAGAAATAAACTATTTATTTTCTAGTTTACGCAATTAAATTTAACCTTTATTATCTTACAACCTATAATTATGACAAATAATCTAATATTAGTAATTATAGCTCAAAATAATTTACTCAACTACTCATGTAGAACATATAATTGTGCTCCATATAATTTTTTCATTTACAAAAAGTCCAAAAATAAAATTTTGATGCATAAACGACTAACTAGTAAATAATTATACATTTAAAAGAAATAACAAACGACAAATAAATTATCGTCATTATTTCTTTATTGAGCTACTATTTTTAGGCTCATTCATTTTATAGGATATTAGTCCATATAACTCTTTCCTTTATAAAGTATTATGTAAAAAGAAAAGAAAAACATCACAAATTTATTCCATTAGAAATTTCTTTCAATTATCAATCGACTATAAGAGGAAAAAGTAAGACACAAAAAAATATTTCTAGAACCGCAAAACCGTACCGTACCGTACTGTACCAAAACCGAACCGTACTGGGTGCATTGGTATGGTATTCAAAAGTGAAGTTTGGTATTGAATATTTAAAAACCGCAACAATTGGTACGGTACGAATTTAACTAATAAAACCGCAATACCGTACCATGTGCACCCCTACTAAATCTTTTCCTGCTGAAAATGTATGTATAATAGTGTGTAACATAATTAGAAGAAATGAAAAATAATGGGTGATATCCCATTATTTCTTCTCCAACAAACATGAGCTACAAGTGGAGGTTTAAGTCCTCTCCACTTGTGCTTTCACGGCCAGCAGCAGGACAATTGTTCTGCTGCAAAATTCTATTTTTTTTTTGTAAAAATGTATTTTTACCCTTGAATTTTCAAAAATTACACTTTAGCCCCACACATTTAAAAACAACAAAAGAATCAAAAAAATAAATAAACTTAATCATATTAGTCAAGAATTCAATTCCACTTTCACTCCAAAAGCTTTTAAAACTTTAATCTCCAATATTACTTATTTACGGAATCATTCTAGTTTTATATAAAACCACAACTTCATTTGTAAATAAAATTACCTAAAATTTCTCAAAATACATAACCCCAAAAACGATTTTTAACTATACTAAAGTGAAACTTTAGGAATTTCTGAAAACGAAATTTTGGAGTAGTACAGTACATAGTTATAATAATTCATTGCACATACGTGTAAATACCATAAGCTTCAGATTTGATAGCTAGAATCCTAATAAAGAGTCTTTGTATATCTTTGAAATTGTGGGACTTTGTTTGTCCTGGATATATATACCTGATGCATTTCCAAAATATAGTTTCTCCATCCTTATAAAATGCATAAAGACTGAAAAACACACCATTCTTCAACTCTAGAGTTATAGGCTTTTCTTGGCCAGATGCCCCACCTTGCTGCAATACAAAATATTTTTAAAATATCATAATAATATCGTAGCTATATGTTTTGTGAAATAAAGCAAATAACTAAATAATTCATCTAGTGAGAAGAATAAATAGCCTAACCTCAAACTGAGTTTCATTGTCGCGATGGGAATTCATTTTTCTGACTAGCGCAATAAGGTGAGAAATAAACAAGTTTTTTTGTCATCGTGAATGAAAAAAAAAAACTAATTAGAAGATTAGAGTAAAAGCTAGTGTTGGAAGATTAGTGCGTCTTACTTTTGAAAAATGACTTGATTTGTTTATCCTTCTAACAGGTATCACATAGTTTGTCTTTGCTCATGCTTGTTTTGGGAAGTCCTTCAATCAAATCATTCTTGATTAATCTGGTAATGGTCTTGAAGTTTACATGATTCATTCTTTTATGCCATAGCCAACTGATTTTACTTGGTGTAGAAGCCACCAAACATACATTTGAATTCTTATCAATTGAGCTCCAGTCGACTATATAGATATATTATTGTCTTCTTCCTGATAATATCACTTTCTTTGTTCCAATTTGCTCCACATAGTACTTATCTGATGAGAAGATGACATAAAATCCTTTGTCACAGAGCTGACTTATACTTTGCAGATTGTACTTCAAGCCTTTGACATGTGAGACATTTGATATCTCAATGTTCCCTTTGATAAGCTTTCCTTTGGCTACAATCTTGTCTTCTTTGTAGTCTCCAAATGTAACCATTGGACTGTCTATGACAACAACTTCAGTCAACTCATATATGTCACCACACATGTGCCTTGAACATCCACTGTCCAAGTACCATTTCTTCTCTACTCTACTCCTACTCCTAACCTGCAAAACAAATAAAATATTTTTAGGTACCCTTTATTGAGAGTGTCCTGGAGGATTAGTACCACATTTGACAACCCAAGTTTTGGTAATCTTAGGCTTCTTAGGCTTATTAGATTTCGGTGGTGCCTTTGTGACTTTTGGTGCATCATAATGTTCAGCATATGTGTTATGATAATATTAAAGAGAAAAGAAAAAAAAGGGAAGGGGGGGGGGATAAGGGATGGGGGATTATTGGGCCATGGATACTAGCAAAATATGTTTTACTCCCTCCGTTTCATATTAATTGACACGTTTGCTAATTTTTTTGTTTTAAATTAATTGACATGTTTGAATTTTCAAAGCATTTTTTTTTGAATTTCGTCCATTTCTTTCATTGGAGTTGAAAAACTCAATGGTCACCACTCACTAATAAAAAATTAAAAAGTAATCATCATTATAAAGGGTATTTGAGACATTTTACCATAAATGAGTACGTAATGATGATGTTTCATAATCTGTGTGAAAACAAGAAATGTGCCAAATAATATGAAACGGATGGAGTACTAATTATTAAACAAGTGTTGTAATGATTGAAAAATTATGATTAAATGTTGGTCAGGAATGATCAGCAACGGGAACTGAATTATAGTAAAGTTTAATTAGTTTAATAGCTAGGGAGGAATTATTTTTTGTTGTTCTGTAGCTGAATGTAGCACAGGAAAGTATAAAGAAACGTTTATGCTGCTAATTCTTGTTTTAAAAGTTCATTAAATTATTTGCTTGACTTTACGTTTTTTCTCTAAATTTCAAGGAATAATAATTGAATTAGAAATTTAGAATCAAATGTGAGATCAGATCAGAGACATTTGATTGAATTTTTTATTTTTTTTGTTGATTGACATTTGATTAAAATTAAATCTCCTACTTTTGAACTATTTATATTACAGTATGTGGCTGGAATATTATTAATGTTAGTGGAAGTTAGAAGCTTTGGGCCATGCCTTTGTGCTTTACATCGAATGGTCACATAGGACTGATTCCATTGGAAGGTAAAGTTTGGCCAACCCTCACAGTAATTACTTTGAATTGAACTAACTTTGAAGAAATTTAAAAATTGTAATTAGTCCGGGTTTTTGGCATTTTGCACTCTGGAATTATTGGATTTTGGCACTTTGCACCTTGACTTAAAATTTTTGGCACTTTGCACCCTGAAAATATAATTTATTTGGCACTTTACACCCTAGTGTGTGTTTTGGTGAGAAAATTCATTGGTAGAAGGGTAGAATAGTCCTTTTTATTTTTATTTTGGCACTTTGCACCCTGGCAATATAGATTCTGCACATTGAAAATATAGAATGTTGTCATTTTGCACCATAAAATTATGAAATATTGCCACTTTTCACCTCGATTTAAATTTTTTGACACTCTGCACCCTAAAAATTTAATTTGTATGGCATTTTGCACCCTAATGTGTTTTCCTTAAAAAAAACTAATGACAATGTAGAGATAAAATGGTCATTTCTATGCACAACAATCATAAACATGCTATTCTTAATTTATTTTACTTTATAATAACTTATTTTAACATTTTCTCTCAGTAAAATTTAGATTAAAAAAAAAAACAACTTTATTTTGTTTTCAAGTATCCTCTAGATTGTTTACTTTATATCTAAAATATACGTTTACAAATATAACATGGTATTATATTGCATGTTATTTACATTATTTAGATTATCATATTAAGTCGAGGTTGAAAATGCCAAAACATATATTTTTTGGGTGCAAAGTGCCAACATTCTATATTTTCAGGGTGCAAAGTATCAAAATCTATACTTTAAGGGTGCAAATTGCCAAAATTATTCGAAAATGATTTTTCTACCCTTCCATCAATTAATTTTTTTCTTCAAAACACACACTAGGGTGCAAAGTGCCAACTAAATTGTATTTACAGGGTGCAAAGTGCCAAAACCTATAATTCCAGGGTGCAAAGTGCCAAAAACCCTAATTAGTCACATACATATAAATTTTTTTACTGTAAAATTTGGAACATTATGACAATATTTAGGACCAGTTTGTTTGCTGGGAATGAAATTTGATTTTGGTAATTTAATATTTAGAAATCTGATTTCAAGAAATATTATTACATTATAATGTTTGGTTAATACTTGAAATTTGACCAAGGAAATCAGACAAATTCATTTTCAGGTATTTGGTAACAACGAGAAATGGAATCCATATTTATAAAATTTACAAGGATACCCCTACACATATATTATGTAGTTACCAAAAAACCCCATGCTTTTTTCAAACAACTTTCGTGTATCATTGTGACCATCAATTTACAGGCTATCACTTTATTCCGGTTACAGACATTTCAAATTTGTTCATCCCAATACTAATACTCAATTCAATTCGCAAAATAAAGTTCAGATCAAGCATCCAATAATGAGTGCTTATTGAATTGGGTATGACCATGGTGCATAAACTATATGCACAATTTTTATATATATTATTTTATAATAGATTCAAAACATCAATACAATTATATAAATGTAAAATTTAAACGTATGTCCATTATAACTATTGGAGAAGAAAAAAAATCGTTTAATAAAAGACAAATAGCTATGGTGAGAAAGAAAATTTGTGAGAGAGAAAGGAAAAACGTGTGGAAGAAAAAAATTGGGGCAAGAATGTCTTCCTATTTTGAGTATCAATTCCCATAGGAAAGGAATCACGGTACCATAGAAAAGATGAGTTTCGTATTCCTTCATTTTGGTTGCAAGATTCCTAGTTTTAAGGAATATAAGTCCTTTTCCAAAATCTAAAAAATCTCACCAAACATAATTATTTTATATCAAATAATCATATTGTCAAAGAATATGTCATTCTCGAGTAAACAAACGAGTTGTTAGTCTTTTGTATTTCCATTTGAGTGCATTATGCGCCTTAAGACTATATATACCTAAAATTTCTGAATAAAGATAGATTTTCAAGGATATATTTGATTTCAATTCTTTGGTTACTTGTTTGTTTTAATACAATTTTTTTTTTAGTAAATACATCAATACACATTATCATCACATCATAATTTATCCAATAATACATCATCGTTACATCAAAATTAATATAATTATATCACAGTAAAAATAATAACTAACACAAATATTAATAAAATAAAATAGTAAAAAATCCACAATAATAAAAATTGAAATCAGGAGTTAAGCCATGTGATCTCAACTTTGTCATCGGCCTACGGGCTGACTCGCGTTTGATTTAACAGTAAAGTTTGACTATATATTGGTGGGCTTTGGGCCTTTTGGTAGAGTAAGAAAATGGTGCAGCCCATTCAAAAGAATATATCATGTGGTCCGGAAAATAGGTTGCTTATGAAATTTATTATCGGCAAAATTGCAGAAATCGTCCCAAACTAATTAGTGATTTTGAATTTTAGTCTCAAACTATATCACTTCATCGGATTTCATCCCGTAATTTAATACTTTTTGAAATATCATCCCACCGTTAATTATGAGACGGATAATTACGCATATGTCCATTAAATTGCCACATGGTTGTTTACGTATCATGATGTGGCAAATTTTTGAATTGTATAATATTGCATAATTCGTCCCAAACTAATTACAAGATTGAACCGTCATTTTCGTTAAATTATAAATTTAATATTGGGACTAAATTCATGCAAAATGATAAATTACGGGACGAAATTCGGCGAGTTGATATATTTTGGGACGAAAAACCAAAATTAGTTATTAGTTTGGGACAAAATTTCGAAAAAATATTAAATTACGGGACGAAATTCAGTGAGGTGATATAGTTCGGGACGAAAACCCAAAATCACTAATTAATTTAAGACTTTTTCTGCAATTTTACCTTTATTATCTCATCATTGTACAAATAGGCCCAATCAGCCCAACTGATTGCATGATAAAGACTGTTGAAGACTTAAAAGGAACCCGAATTCACCGATAATATTTTTTTTTTTAAATGTACATAAAAGCATAAATCAAATTTTCGTCTTGAATGTGTCTACGTCAATAAAATATTGAAAATAATATTTCATGTAAACTATTACAAATTAAGAATTACGCCTGCAATCTTTTGAAATAATTTGTAAAAACACCCCCTATATTTTGTCTAACTCTTAAAAAACTATCTATGTTATTTTAACTCTCAAAAACCCCCATGTGATCTCAAATAAGTGCCAAATACACCCCCAGAAAAGAGAGTGCATTTCAAATGTGAAAATTGTGAGTATTTGTTCACATTTTGCTTTTGATATGATAATTTTACCCCTGACATTGAAAGACAAAAATACCCCGCATGCTTTGTCTAACTCCCCAAAAAGCCTCATGTGTCATTTAAATCCCCCAAACCCCCCCTGTGTTTGATTTTAAGTATCACAATCGATCCAAGTAGTATATACGACCCAAGCATAGGGGATATTTTGTCTTTTTCGGGTGAAGATTTTGACCATACTGACTACCTTGCAATTGATCCACATATAACCATGAATTGGGATTCAGTTGGCACAAATCGTATGAGTGTCCACCTGCACAATACACACAAGTCGTTCCTTCATTAAGCCAATGATAATTGTTATATGCCATACCAAATGAAGAGAACGAGAAAAAGAAAACTAACGAGGAACCAACCAATAGAAAAATCAAAAATAAAAATTTGCAAATAATTGTTGCAAGTCCCCGACAACGGCGCCAAAAACTTGTTTCGGATTTTACGCACTCAAATAAATGCCAGTGCATGTATCAAATAAGTAATAAAGAATAAGTATAAGAGTATCGTCTCCACATGAACTTGGTTAAATATCTACCAATTTGAATTCCTAATTTACTTTTAAATTGGTTCCAGATTCAAAGTGTTTTTGGGTTTTTAACTAAGATTGACTAAATCATTAATTAACTAACTAAATAACCAACTACTTGGATTGAGTTTGAACAGTGAGAAGAGAGACCTAGGGTTATAATCCACTATGTAAACTACTGAATGCTCAATTGAGATTTCCGTAGTGATTGTGGTGACAAGAGTGCTACCCGAAGATTCAAGTATTTTCCTACGTATCTTTCGAATTACGTAAGAATCTAATGTATTATCAAAATCGAATTTATTCCTAGGAGATTTGTAAGTAAAACAAAGCATTAAACACAAACCTCATGTAACGGGTATAATCGCCTTAAGTATATTCCTATCCTAAGGGTCATTTACTATTCAATTTCTATCTAATCCTAATCTCCCTTTTTCAAGTTAAAAAGGAATATTAAATCTAACAACTAGGTGGCCAATCAAGTTGCAAGCTTAGAGAACCAAATTAAATCAAACACAAGAATTGTCCCTAACTAATAATAATTAAATCAAAATAATCAAAATAACATAGTTTCATAAAAATTCTAGATCCTAAAGAATTAGTTCATGATAAATATATGAAGAAAAATAATAAAGAAAAACAAATATGAGTTCATGTGGTTTTATAGATAAAACGATGAATCCGAGATAAAGATCTTCAATATTGCGTTCTTGCTTGGGTGATCTTCAAGACTTCTCTTTTTTCTTCTTCAATCTTTCTCCAAGTAAATCTTTGATGTTCTAGGTATATTCTATGTGAAAAGTATGTTCAAAGTTGATAAAAAAATGTGTAATTTCGAGACCTAGCAATTCATAAATAGATCTACCAAGTTGGGCCTATTAGAAGACTTTGGGCCTAAATTTTTTCCTAAATTCCCGCTGAAAATCGAGCCAACTTTGCGGGACTATTTTGTGAATGATATAACTTTCGGATCACAACTCCAAATTAAGACCCGTAAAACTTCCACATTCTCAAACTAGTTTTCTATAAGAAAATTAGGTAGACAAGTGAAAATTTAGTTTTATAAGAAAGTGACCTTTTAGAATCGATTGTTCCAAGTCCAACATGATACATTTAGACTCCTATATAGAGACAATATATGATAATTACTTAGATATATAAAGTCTTGACCACCGAAATTTCATATGCATATTACCTTCAATCAACTAAAGAAGTGTAAGTCTGATTAAATAGAATCATAGATCATGCAGCCCATAATGTAAAGCGAGATGCACAAAATGACATATATAGTAAAGATGATATAAATAAACTTATATGTTGTGAAAGAACAACAATGAATGAAGAAGAATTATTGAGTCCATTTAATCATAATTCAGAAAAGGCATAAAAGATTTGTTCCCTTAATCCTCAATTGCTAAGAATTTGAAGAGCTACAACCTACAAGTTACAACAATCAAATCAACTTGAATTTTTCATTATAACACTCCCATCACAAAATTAAAAATTTAATCATGTAAAATCATAGCATTACAACAACAAACTTTCTGCAATTAGTTGTTCTATGATCTACTTATTTTCATTTTTCATATCCATTTAGACAAACTACAACAAAAGCAACCCAGAACACAATAGTCAATAGGCATAACAATTTAATTTGTATCCCAAACCAAAAGGTCAACAAATTTCATTTATTCAGTCAGCTTTTGTATAATAATTTGAATTTTTCATCTAAAAAATAACAACTCAACAATTTGCAGAAATAAATACAATCAAGAATTGGACTAAAATCAGAAAAAGGATCAGAAACTGAATATTTACAACCAAAAGTCACAACCTTGGAACCCCTCTTGTTGAATAGCCTCTTCCAACAAAAACTGAGACTGGTCCATTAACTCCGGACTCAATCTAAACATCAAAACACAAAATTCCATTTGATTTAAAGCTCCATCACCATCAAAGTCCCCTTCTTTAAGCATGTCGTACAAGTCCTCATCAGACAATTCTTGAAGCCCTAAAAAAGCAAAGTTCTTTTTAAGACTCGCAAATGTGATGACACCTTTATCAGAGTCCTTTAATAAATGAAACCCATTACATAATTCCCCAATTAAACCATCCCCACCAAGCTTTTCTGCCATTAAGGGCAAGAAATCTTTGAAATTCTTTTGATCTCTTGACGCCATAAAAATGGGATCTTTCTTTTTTTCTTTTAGAATGAGAGAGTATTAAATTCTTGAAGAAATGGGATTGTGTTAGAATGTGGTGTAATATCTAATATATAGGGGAAAAGATCGAGGAGGGGTTTCCTTGAAAGAACCATATTTTGGAGACACAGAGAAATTTGGCAGAAGGGAAGTTGGTCTTAATTTTAATGAGCAAGAAATTGCCTCATAGTTTCTAGGCGGTGGGCTTATTTGGAATTTTGGGAGGGTACAATAGTCAATTTCGCATCGAACGAGTGGAGAGGTTAGGACTTAGGGCAGAATGGTCTTTACTTATGGTCTAAATTAGGTTTATATTTTTCCCTTCAATTTTCGTTTATGCAGAACTTTAGGGGCTTGCTTTTCTGGCTTTGTTGCGGATTTCACTTGAATTGAAAATCTCAGTATTAAGATGTTTTGGGTTTAATTTTTATTAGGTTGTTTTCTAGTTAATTACGAACATTAGATTAGTTTGAATTTCTTATAATTTGTTGATAGTGACTGAAAATAATGGATGACATTCTCTTATATCATATTCGTTCAACGTATTTCGAATTATGAATCTTACTGAACGTATTTCGAATTATGAATCTTACTGATCGAATCAAATCTTTCAAATTAAATCATATCTTATATTATTTACTATTATTTCAAGGGTGCTTTTTGGTCAAAAGAGATGATTTTGACTGAAATTCTAATTTTTCAGAATTTAGAATTTTCTTAATTGAAAAAATACGAAACCGAGTAACCAACTCCAGCCCACGAATCCATAATCCTATTTTCAACTTCCTTCAACTGTACAACCCACGATCTCCCACATCTCCCTGTTACTTTTCCTTCTCAAATTTCGTCAATATATAAGATTAATCGTTCTGATAATTTCCTAATCAGCACAATGCTGAAATGATGGAACCAAACCCAACAATTGCATTATATGAGCACAAGAGATGGAAACAGTATGTGGCACGGTCTCCAAGCAGAAGGTTGGTGAAGAACAAAGATGAAAATTTCTCATAGTATCTTTCTTTTCCATTTCCCTTTTTCCTTTTTCCTAATTAAAGTGTTAGAGAAAAAAAATATGTGGGCTGAGATACCAAACTAAATTGTTTATTGGCTCACATAGGCTCAGGCCGATTCGTAGACATGACAATGTTATTAAATTTTTATGTGCATTTTACTTGGAAAGTAAAAAAAACAAAAAAAAGTTCAACATTGCCCATTTATATAAATTAATTAAAATGCTTATGCTGTTATAAATTTCGGAATTTATTTCAACTTTTTGCTGTATCTCCTTTATTTTCTGAATCCTAATTAGTTTTACGAGAAATAGAAATGTACTATAATTTAGGTATGTTTGTATTGTATTTATTGAGTTTTAACTTTCAAGGGTTTATTTGGTTCAAGGTTTTTATTTTTTTATTTTGAGAGGTTTCAAACCATATATGTATTCAAACATTTGAATGTGTTTGAAATGATTTTTAACTTGCATTAAATTGATAGAATATACGATATTGGTGACTGATATGATACTATTTTAATTGATTTTAAGTTTTGTATATGCTAAAATATATGGGATTGGTGTCAAGTTAGTAAGTAATATCAAAACAAATGAAATAACGATTAATAATTGTTTCTAAACTAAAACAAAAATAAATTAAATATAATGAGAACCAAATTATCACTCTTTACGTAAGCTTCTTGCTTGAACAATTTTAAAGACTTATGATATTAAGAGAAGTTGATGTAGTTTTGTGAATACTCCAATTGGTTGTTTGAAGAGGTGCAAGGCAATGGATGAAACCATGAATAAGATGATAGAGAGCTTCTGAATTTTTTCGGATGAGGTCTCACCACCAACTCCATCATATGCAATATGCAATTCTCTTATTTTTCTTAATTTTGTAATTTGTTTTACAATTTTCCCTTGGAATTCCGAAATATTTTTGAAAAATCTCGAAAAAATTTCATAAACTCGAAGTAAAATTTTGATCTATGAATAATAGTCCGTGAATAGCACGGGTTTAGTCTAGTATAAATTATAATAAATTATATTGAATTTGGACTAAATTAAATAAAAATATGTCCCCTATTTGTCTTTTCTTGCCAAGGCCCATGCGAAGAGGATTTGCATTGTTTTAAATTTTGTTTCCATAAAAAAGGCTAAGCCCAATTGTTACCCAATTATATACTACCTCCATTTCAAAATTTTTTTATATAATTGTACAGATGATCAATCAACTTGATCAAATTTTAAAAAATTATAATAAATAATTTAATTAGTTTATTTCAACAATAATTTGATAATATTATAATACATCATATATATTACTTTGATAAAGCTTTAAAATGCAATAAATGTATAAATTTCAACTTAATAAGTTACTTAAAAGATTAAAAAGTTTGACTTGACACTGTAGCTAATTGAGTAAAAAAATTGGGACAGAGGAAATATTGTTTAATAGAATGTGATTTTGTCAAGATCGTCAGTTTACTATGCTAAAATGAAAATCCGCATGTTTGTTACCAACTTTGTTGGGACTGAACATCAAATCAATTTATTCAACATCCGTTTTCGAGTTTTGATTGCACTCATTTTTTTTTTTTTTTTGATAATCCAGGTTACCAAACTTATGCCAGACCAATCCTGGGCATTCAAAACCCTTGCCCTAGAGCCCTGCAGGATGTAAATCGCAGGATTGACCTCCATCAAGCCCCGAGTTCCCATCATACTACAGTACACTCTGCGCACAAAAGGGTTTTGACCACAAATGACCCTTAGACAGACTCAAGGTAATGCTTCCATCCAAGTTCCAAACGGAATTTGAACCCTCACCCTTGCCGCTGGAGCAAGGCTTAAGGATCGTTGGTCAACCAGTCGGAGAAATACCCTAGAGGCTGATTGCACTCATTATACATATCACAATCGGTTTGAACAATATCGATAAAGTTTAAAAAAAGGTCTTTAACTTATAAATCATTTCATTAAACATATCATAATCGGTTTGAACAATATCAACAAAGTTTCAAAAATGGTCTTTAACTTAGGAATCATTTAGAAAATAGTTTCGTAACTATACTAAACGTACATTTAGTCCTTTAACTTTTACCAAATTTCAATTTTAATCTTACATATAAGAAATTATATCGTCTAACTTTCAACAAGTTTCAGTTTTCATCCCATATTTGGTCTTGTTATCGGAGGAAAGTTTGTAATTGGAGGATGAAAATTGAAACTTATTGAAAGTTAGAGAACGAAATTTATTAGCATAGGACTAAAACTGGAACGAAAGTTAAAGAACTAAACGTGTGTTAAGTATAGTTACATGACTATTATTGAAAAATCTCAAAGTTACAGCACTATTATTAAAATATTTGCCGAATATTCCTTTGACGCTTGCTTCGAGATTGACTCATTAAGCTCAATATCAATACAAAGTATACAAACATATCAAATTATTCGAATTTGTTTGAGCTAAGTCCCAAATTCGAACACAATTTCAATGTTGAACAATATACTGTTCCATTCCAAGTTACTCGTTTTCATCTTAGTAAACACATGAGTGTTTTTACATTTTACTTTCCCCATTAAATTATCCCTCCAAAACAGAACTAAGTTAACTTAATTAAGTATATGAAATTCGTAGAATTGGTAATGCAAAGAGGTAAAAGTAACAATATTTTTTGGTTCGTTTGGAACTTAAAAAATTATTGTGTATGCACCTAGGAGTGAACACGGTCGGGTTTGGGCGGATGTCTATGAAAAAATTAACTCGACCGAAAGCATGTGGGTTGTCAAAATTTCAAACCGCACCCGCATTTTTATGTTCATAAATCGCCCGGTTCGGGTAAGACGGGTGTGGGCAGGTTGGCGGGGTGAACGAAAACAATGACATAACTATAACTTTTTAACATTTAATAGACTAAAAACAAATCCATAAATATAAGCATAAAATCTTAAATTCTTCAAACAACAAATGAAATGTGTCATAAATGTTTGCCTATTTTGCTAGGAATTGAAGACTCAAAAGTTGTTGATACTATATAAAGTACTTGAAATGCCGACACAGCATAAAATAGAAAATCATCAATAATAAATGCGAGTAAAAAATATAATTACCGAGTTATGTACCAAAATATTCATACCATGAACATTAATATAAACAAGAAGGGAAAATTTACATAGACACCCCTTCCCTATAAGCCTAATTACAAAAATTTACTAACCTTACCAAAAATTACAAGAACACCCCCTCTCCAAAACTATATTACATGGACACCCCTTATGGCGTTAGTGTCAGCCGTTAAATGATGAAGTCATCAATTTTTTTAATGTTTTTCTAAATTTACCCTTGGTCAACTTTTTTGTGGGTTGACTATTTTCGGACATATATACCCCAAGGGTGTATTTGATATATAGTATATGTCACAAAGGGTGTATTTGTAATGTTAATTTAGAATTACTCATTTTCCCAAGCAACTTCACGACAACAACAGACTCCAATTCCTTTATTCAAATAAATCGCAACAAATTGAAGTAACTTTCAGCTGAAATAACACCAGAAGAATCAAAATCAGTCACCAAATCAACAAGAATTAACTGAAATCGCGAACTCCAAATTGGGATCTTTTTTTCGAATTCAAAAATCTGTTGCAATTGGATGAAATCATGATTAATTGAGGTGCGAAAGGACCTAATAACTAGGGGTGAGCATTTGGACATGATCGAACCGGACCGATTTTTGGTATCTAACCGGTTCGATAATTTCTGGACCTCGAACCATTTATCGGACCAAAATATTCTGTCCAGTTCGGTCAGAATAAAATCGAAAATTATTAAATGCATTTAATTTTTCTGAAAAATAGCCCCAAATCAAGGCCACCATATCCAACAAATCTTCCTGTTGATTCTCGATAACTTGGTCCTGGATTTTCTCTCTAATGGAAAGGATATTCCACACCAACCACAAATTAAGGCCTAAAATACCAAAACCTAAAAAACCATTTTTTTGTTCCCTTCCATTCAATACCCTCAAATTCTCAACACCATAAACCATATTTTCATCTCCTCAACACACAATTATACCCATTATAACTCTTTGCCAATAAATCAAAGAAAAACTACAAGCTAGGAAAAATTAACTTGGGAGAGGGAGAGATGCGCGTGGCTGACGGGCGGACGTGAGGTGATGGGGTGGTGCGGCTTCTGGGTGGGTAGGATTGTGGCACAAGTTGGGAAGTAGGGTCTTGAAGGGCGACGACTTGGAGGAGTGGAAGTTAGGGTCTGTGTTGTGGGGGAAGAAGTTGTTGTTGTTGTTGGGTTTTTTTTTTATTTTTTTATTTTATGAATGAGAAGAAAATCAAGAGTCTTGGTTAATTCAGTTTTAAGAAAAAAATAAAAAATAAAAAGAATTTTGGTAAAACCGATTCGGTTCGGGAAACCAATCGGTTTTACCGAGAACCGATAGCATCCAAGGGCTTCTGGGGTGGGAACCATTTATCGGACCAAAATTTCGGTTCGGTAAATGGTTCGGGTCAAAATTTTGGTTCCGGTTAGGTCCGATCATCAAATCGGACCGTGCTCACTCCTACTAATAACGACTGACCGGACCGTGCTCACCCCTACTATTAACAGCTCAAAGGAATGATTTCAGTGGAGAATCACACAAAAATAGGAAAAAAAATGCTTATTGCAAAAAACCCTAGAGATTGGGGATTTTCTGCAATTGAGCAGAAAAGCGAAAAATAAAACCATATGAGAGGTGCGGATGAATAAGATGAGCAAAATGATAACAAGAAATAAAAAATCCTACCACAATTGAAGGAGATGTGATCGGAAAACTGAAGTAGCCAGTAAACTCACGGGGTGTGACGACTCGTATTTTCCCAGCCACGTCATCGGGCTAAAGATGTCCCTCGACGGGAATCGGGTTGCCAAAACAACGGATAACATTTAAATTAAAATTTGAATTAGCTAGAACATTGTAAACAACTTAATACTCCAGTGCTTTAACAATTCAATTAAAGTAACGCGTAAACACTATCCAATCAAATCTGAAAACTCCAAACTTAAATAATCCAATCAAGAAATTCAAAATACAAGACACGACTTACTCGGATCCCGGAACACCAACTACCATGCACTTCAACTATCAACCTGAAAAGTAATCCACAAATAGTGGTAAGTTGATCATCCAACTTAGTGAGGCCGTGTGCAAATGTACATTATAGCAGCGAGCAAAAAACACAATCGAATATGTAATACAATTACAAATATCAAATCAAACATGCACACACCAGAGACGCATCACACAGATGTATGCAACTGACGCATCATCTAACCGCATAGTGGGCTCGAATGATCGTAATCAGACTCTTACTCAGACAACTCATCCAACCGCATAGTGGGCTCGAATGACAGTAATCAGACTCATGCTCAAACAGATCATCCAACCGCATAGTGGGCTCAAATGACCATGATCGGACTCAATGATACATACGATAACAGAAACAAAGCACCAACACTTGCACATCATTAATTGCAGATTTCAAGTCACAGGCGTAGTTCAAAAATTCACAAGGCAAATAAAGCATACACGTAACAGTCAATACACATTCAATAAGCCACTTCAAGCAGCACCAAATAAACTTGCACAAGAACACTCACTTGATTAACCGAGATGCTTTAATTTGATGTAAATTCCGGATTAAGAACCTGCAATTGATCACGGATAAATACTCAGAAATTTGAATAATTAATTTTTACATTCTTAAATGCATGTTTGACCCATCTTAATAGTTAAACTCTCGTTTAATCCCCGAGAATTAGTTAAATTAAGACTTATCAAATTTTTAATTGGGTCCTGACTAATTATTTAATTAAAACTTTCACCATGTTGTTAATTAACCCAAATTCCACTAGGCCCGAATTCATTTTCTCTTAATTTCATCTACCGAATCAATTGGTCTAAATTCGACCCAAAAGCCAACTTTCTTGGCCCGGGCCGGCCCGAACTTGACTCAACCCGAACTCGGCCTAAAACTCCAACCCATTCCAGCCCAAACTAGCACACCCAAACCCAGACCCAGACCCATCCCCTTTCCCATTTAAAATTATCGAACACACCCAAAAACATAAATTTTGGGGTTTCACACGGGGGTTTAGCTTGAGAGAAAACTTTTTAGAGAGAGAAAATTTGCTAGCCATTTTTTGTTAGATATGGGGGTATTTTAGTCATTCTGTATTATTTTTTTACTACGAAAATTACAGGGGTATTTAAGACATTTAACTTTTTCTGTTAAAGTTGACTAATTGCGGTTAAGTCAAAAGGGTGTCGACATAATTTTTTATAAGGTTGATAAGTTTATGTAATTAGGCTTATAGGTAGGGGGTGTGTATGTAAATTTCCAAAAGAAACTCCAAGAAAGTTAGTTTTTTGTTTTTAGTCATTTGTTAATAAATGCTATTTATTTAACACTTTTATTAAAAAATAAATTAAAAGTACATCAAAAATAATTAAGTGCGGGTAACGGGTGGGTCGATTTTTTTAACCATCAGACCCGTCACCCGACTCATACCATGCGGGTTTACAAGTTACCAACCCGCTATTGTTTATTTTAAAATTAAATTAACGGGTTGCGGACGAATTAGATCGGGTCAGGTGGGTGTAGCGGGTTTATGAACACCCCTGTAAAAAATGACAAAACCTTTGGACGGTCTATGCAGCAGCTTCCTCAAGTCTGAGTCTTCTCTCAAGTCTTCACAGGAAAACTCCAAAATTAGTTAGTACAAGTAGTATGATTTAGAAGAAGAGGATTTAATGATTTACTTATTTAGAGTACTATGTCGAGGGTGTACGACAATTGGGAAAGGCTTGTTGAAGCCACACTCAAGAGAGATCAGCTTCGGCAAATCGCTCTTTGCCCTAGCTTAAGCAGCTCCAGTTCAATTGATTTCAGTTTAGATTCTCTTGATTTCGTCAATGGTATGTACGCTATTCATTATTTTATTTATTATTTTCAGAATAATTCACTATAAACGATTGATTTTTGTCTCAAGATTGGGAACACTATGCGAGAAATTATAATTAAGCAAGTGTGGGTTTTAATAATTGGATCTAGTGCTTTTGGTATAAAGATAATTGTTGGGATCCGAACGATTCGACTCGATGATAAACAAGATTGAATTAATTCGATCTAATTGCGGAATTTGTAAATTTTATGTTTTCAATATATTTGAAAAAATTGAAAATAACTTAAAAAATAAGAGTATCCTATAAACGGTAATATTTTAATTACGCAAAAGAAAGAAAAAAGAAAACATATCATAAGCTTCTTGTACTTCGTTCTTTTAATTGGTTGAACTTTTGGTGACTTGTTTTTCCCAAATTTGATGAACAAACGTCTTTGATTTTCTTCACCATATGAACCACGTTCTCCTTCTATTAGGCGTGTGTGCACCAACTCAAGAGAATCAAACTTTTCTTTCATTTTAGAGATCAAAATTTTGAGATGAAATTGATTTCTCATTCCTTGAACAAAGAGTGGCTTTTATAGGTGTAAGGTTGAAGAGCTTTTCTTTTGAATAAGTTTTTCATATATTTCATTAAGATCTATATCTTATATGTATATAAATAGTTATGGAAGGAGTTAAACATATTTTACTTAAAGTTTCAATACAACTCTTGTATGTAATTAAAACATACATAAACATATTAATATATATATATATATATATATATATATAATTTTAAAAATTACATATATAAATATATAATTTTTTATTTTATTTATTAAATAAGTATATCATATATATCTACATAGTAAATAATAAATTTCTACAATTACAATTACATAAATGTCAACTTTTTTCTTTTTCTTGAATTTAGTATTCAATTTGCATTATATTCGATTCTATAATTAAATCTAATCTAATTAATCATAATATTTTTCAATTAATTAATTAATTAAATATCATTTAATAAATTCGGAGTTTCTGTTTTAGGAAACTATTTCTAAAATATAAAGTGCATGAAACTGCCCTAACTTCTTAAGTTCAAATGTAGATTATTAGGAGCCGTGGTTGATGACCTATTGACATGTAACTTCAAGATACAATAAATCGAATAATTTATCAAAGTCTTTAATTTAATTATGCAATCTATTAATTCCAAGTGACTCCAATAAAGACTTGAAATTGCGTTCTTATCATTACAATATATTTTACTTATAGATCAAGAGAGTCCATTGATGTAATCACTACATCCGCCAATAATTGATTCGTAGTTTGAGATAGGCAAAATTACCTTTTTGGCCCTCTAATTACTTCGTTATCCTTAAGTTCCATTAATTAACTAGTGAACAATTTGATTTGTGAACTTATTCATAAATTAGAGCGCTCTATTGTTCTGTTTCAGAAATAACACTTAAGAAAATCAATATTTCAACTTCCCGTGAGAAGGGTTGTATTCTATATCTGTAGAACACATTCACAGTCATTTATTTCAACGGATCTTCAAATCATAAGTGTTGGGCTCGGCATGATTACGGGTCATTACCTATGAGTCAAAAGAACTCGTTGACATAAACAGGAGTTATGCCTACTCATGATTTAGATCAATTTGTATATGATCATCAATTGACATGTTCTAGAATCATAATATCAACGGTATCTAACTCTTTCAAAGGAACATATTACTAATTAGAACTTGCACACATCGTATCGAATTAAGTTTGTATTCCATATAAATTCGATGCATCTGAACTACATTAATTCCCTATATATGAAAACTTCTGAAGCGTCTAGAATTTCCACCGAGACCATTATTGCGGAATCTTTCTCCGGTCAGCCTATAGAATTTGAGGAAATAAAAAAGGCTACAAAGAACTTTCAACCAGACTTACTATTAGGGAATGGAGGATTTGGTCATGTTTATAAATGATGGATTCATGAGTATAATCTGAAAGTTGCAAAGCCTGGATTTGGAATGGCTGTTGCTGTCAATAAGTGGAATCCACAAGGCTTGCAAGGGCGTCAAGAATGGATATTAGGTTTTTCTTTTATAATTATTTCATTTTGTTATGGATTTCATTTTATTGTTTACATACTTTGAAACTTTTGCAGGATGAACTCTATTATTTGAGTAAACTACATCATCCAAACTTGGTCAAACTTATAGGGCATTGCTCTGAGGAAGGCAATCTGCTTGTGGAACACAATCCGCTTGTGGTATACGAGTTCATGCCAAACGGAAGCTTGGATAATCGCTTATTCTCAAGTAATTTTTACACTGGCGAATTGACAGTTAACAATTGATTGTATGACTTGTGACTTATTCAGAAATTCCTGTATTTTCGAATAAATAATAATATTCTTCTCGTTTTTAAAACTAATCATTTAAAAATAATATATATTAGCTTATCAAAAATTAAATGTGCGCATTTATGAAATTTAAGTTTCACTCTTTTATAAAGTAAATGCAACACTCTGTAATCAGATTCATTAATCAATATGAGTGAATAACTAGATTTAATCTAATGTGCTTGTTTTTTTTTTTTTTTAAATTAATCCATTAGAACTTGATCTTGTTCATGTATTTAGATAGATGAGAGTAAATAGCTAATTGTGCATTCTTGTACTAGACCTGGTCCATGTTAGGAAACTTCTCTAAATAATATTTGGAAGAAGTCAAATTTGAAGTGAAAATTGACTTCATAGTTCCTATATTTTCCACATATTTGTGGCAACTTAAACCCCCCTGTGATATGCCTAATGGGCAATTTACCTCTATCTTAACAACATACTCCTTCACTTTATCCCTGTGATATTGGTTAACGGACACTTTATCCCCCACCCTCCATGTGATATTGGTTAATGGACATCTTATCCCCTTGTGATGTTGCCTAATGGGTACTTTACCCCCTGTAAATATGTAAAAATCAAGAAGGTAGTTTGCTTCTTTTACAAAAACACAGGAAGTACATTGCCTTTTTATTTATGATAAGCTGCTTTAATTTGCTATTAGCTCTATTTTCCATACTTATCTCTAGAGTTTGACTACTGTTTATATCTTCCTCTCTAATAATCTCCTTGTTTCACAGGACGGTATCAATCACTTTCTTGGGCTACAAGAATCAAAGTGGCTACAGGTGCCGCTAGAGCCCTCTCTTTCTTACATGGCCTAGAAAAACAAGTCATACATCGAAGTTTTAACTCGGGCGACATTCTTTTAGATGGGGTTTGTTCAAATACTTACTTCCCTTTGTTGCACTAAATCAATTGATTATGTGCATTATGATTAGTGGAATAATTTATGTGATGCAGGAATTTAATGCCAAGTTGTCCGACTTTGGTTTGGCTAGGAATGGCCCTACTGGTGATATGACTCATGTATAAACTCGAGTTATGGGAACGTATGGCTATGACGCACCTGAATATGTGGCAACAGGTCCGTGAAGGAAAAACACATTCTTGACTCTCGCTATTCAAGAAGCATATATTTTACATATCAATGAAGTCCTTGCTTTTGAACAGGTCACTTAACTACAAAATGTGATGTGTACAGCTTTGGGGTTGTTTTGCTGGAATCGCTAACTGGGCGTAGTGTATTGGACATGTTAAAGGCTCGTCATAAGTGGAACTTAGTGAATTGGGCACAACCATATTTGCTGCATAAGATAAAGTTGAAGAGGATTATGGACACCAAATTAGAAGGCCAATATCCTCAAAATGGAGTATATACTGTTGCAACCGTTGCTTGCAAATGTATAAGCCAAGATCCGAGAAAACGACCAACGATGGCAGAGGATTTAGTTGAGCTACAACAACTCTAGGGCATGAAAAAAAATTGTTATGTTTGTTTTAGTCTGAAATATCTATTGTTTGATACTCAATATATGAAACAATATATAATTGTTGCCTAACTCGAGCAGATGTTGTACAACAAAGTAATATATTTATTTTGAAATAAGACTAAAATTTGAAGATAGAGGGTCCCAAAGAGGAAATAGGAGAAGAAAAAAAAAGGACGGAAGAAGTACTATTTGTTTCAAAATAAGAAAAAGATTTGAATTAATTTGATAACAAAGAGAAATCATATGTGCAATTTGGTTAATTTATATATCCACTAAGAAGTTTGTATTTTTTTTTTAGAAATGATCGTTATATTAATATTATTAAATTGAAAAATCTATCGGATAACAATTAAATTACAAATAATATCAACTATCAATCACTAGTTAAACTACAAGAAAAATTCACATTAGTGTGAGATGAACCCAGACCTATTAACCTCACCTTTTTCAATTGCTTGCGAAATGATTTATATTTAATTAATGTTGCATCCTTGGTCAACAAGGTTACAACCAAGTGCAGAGTTTGATTTCGATTAGTGTGGATTTTCATTCTTGTTGAATATAGTATTTAATAGTTGATTTTATTTGTAATTTGATTGTAATAAATTTTTTCTTCTGATTTAGTGATATTGATGTAATGATGTAATTATCTTTTGCCTAAAAATAAATGTTAGAGTATGTACATTTTAAATGGTCGTGCAATAACATATTTTGCTTTTATCGATTTGAGAAAAGTAGGGTGTATTTTGGCTCATTTTCAAGTTTTTCAAAATTCTAATACTCTTGTACCAAGAAAAAAAAATTAATAATCTATTGTTCATAAATAAACATGACAACACACGTCTTCCGGACCCTAATATGAATATAAGATGAATTACTTAACCACACATTTCGGCTGGATTTTTGTTTTCCAGCATCTCGGCCTTATTGTTCGGATTTCACGGTGGTGGATATGGTGGCTATCAGTTTCTGTGGCTGAGGGGAAGAAAGAACTAAACATTAAATTTATGTCATGTACCGGTTTCAGCATTTCGTTCGATTTCATCTCAATCTCTCAAGTTCTTCTCTTAAGCTCCATTAACGCAATAATTTAATTAATTTGTTATGAGATAGAAACAATATAACAGAAATGGGTGTTAGATATTCCATACTTTGTACAATGACATGGCACTCTACAATTGGTCCACATGGCCCCTAGATTGCATATATTGGTTTGGGAAGCTCCACGATCCCCTAAGGATATGGCCTCTACATCCCTCTCTAGATCGTTTGTTTTAGACGATCAGCCACGATCTCCGCTCTAACTGGTACGGATTTGGTATGGGTGGATCCAACGGATATGATCATCTCTCCCTTCACCGACTTACTTTTTTACGACCCGAGGTACAATCACGTAAGGTGCAACCCAGATTCATGCAACTATAAATACCCCGACATTTATTAAAGAGGGCATGTGATTCAAGAGATACCCATCTCGGAGCTCGCTAGATCGTTTTTTATAGGTGCTTAGATTGTCAACATTTTAGATAGCTTGATCTGGACCCATTTGTAATAGGTTACTTAGCTTGTAATATTCTACTGATTTAGTGAATATCTTTGACTTTACTGTACACACGTCGTACACACGATTTTCGCCTAAATCAGTGTTGGTGTTTTTACTCAATTGGATCCGAACGATTCGACCCGATGAGTAAACAAGATCGAACTAATTCGACTAAATTGCGGAATTTGGTGAGTTTTATGTTCCAAGTTTATTTAAAAAATAACTTACGTAAATATGATGATCCCATGGACGATAATATTTTCATTTGAGAAATTTACATAGACATTCCCTGCTTAATTACAAAACTTATCAACCTTATCAAAAATTACATGTGACGGCCTGACTTCGCGGGTCCTTCTGATAACACTCGATAAAATTATTACTATTTTGAAAAAGTTTTAAAATAACGATCTTTTTTTTGACAAAACTATTAAAATAAAATCGATAATTAAAAGTTTTAAGCCGAATCGGTTTAAAACAAAATAAGAACAATTTAAATTACTAAGTTTTGACGGAAAAATAAAATCAATTTTCATAGTAGAAGTTTAAAGCGGAATCATTTAATCACAACATATCAAAACATTTGAACAAAATAAACCGTGAGAGACAAATAAGTAATTTATATAATCTTGTCTACTTTATTAAATTATAAAACCACCTTTAATGGTTCATATGTTTAAAACAACAATTCAAGCAAACCCTTAAAATCACTAAGTATAAAGCGGAAGTATTTAAAATAAATTTAACGGATGCCATGACGTGGTGAAACAATTTGTGCGACCCATAAGTGATACAAGAAGATTAAGATTAATATTTGATAAACTTTAAAATTATTTTCGATAAATTTGACCAGTTTACAAAATTAGCTAAAATACCAAGATATTAAGCAAGATATTATAAAAATCGACTTAGACATTATAGGAGATTTGAAACATCAGTTCAAATGAGGATCTTAAAATCCAATAAGAATTTAAAAAAAAAGTACAACTACTCTCCAAAACTAGAGTGGGACCGCAACCGTGATGACCTAACCGCAACTTGAACTATCGTTTCCCCAAACACCTGAAGGTGAAAGGAGTGAAACACGGAACGCATAAGTTGATCATCCAACTTAGTGAGGTTATGGTGCTAATCTGCATGGTGATGTGTGGATGCAACATATTATATAGCGTGAGCACATTAAGCATATACTCAAGACGAAAGAAACACAGAATTCACACAACCAAGAATTATTGATGCCGTCCTCCACTTACCTTCCATCCACAGTCTGATGTCCATCCAAACTCACCAAGTAAGGAGCGACCTTACTATCTAATATACATCGACATGTCTTTGTCTATGTTCGTCCTTACTCCCCAAGTGTTCCTCCCCACTTGGATAGTAAGGCCAGGCCTACGGGTAACCGTGACAATCCCGCCGGCCCTTGCAGTCCAGGTTGACATCAGGTCCATATACCAATCAAAAGAGGCCCACACAGAATCGGAAACAAACGGAAACACATAATCGGACACAAATTGAAACATAACATATCAAACAGATTTAACATATTATCAACGTTTAACAACTTGGATGCAATTTTGGTATCATGATAATTTAGTAAAATATATTCACAACTATTAGATTTGAATGTAGCATGTATTGGGATAGTCATGTTAATATGCTACTGATTTTATGCGAGTAATTTCGACCGAATAAGTCAATCTATTCGTGACAAAATTACAAGAATTTCCTAAACTAACACATAGCACAAAAGTGATTCGAACTTACGACATCACCTTCAATTATGACTAATTATTTTCAAAACTCAAAATATTAATTACATAAAAACAGCGCAAATAGCAAATTTTCCCCTCATTTTTCAGATTTATAAAAACAGCCCCTAAACTTTTAAAAACTTCAATTTTTGCGAAAAATTGGAACAAACTTTAAATCAAATGATTTTTAACTAAACCCATAACAAAAATCAAATAAAAAATGAGTATTAAGTTTCTTGTTACTCCAAAAATCTAAGCTTTAAAAATCCCACAAGTTTTAAAATATTCAGAAACACCCTCATAGTTTTGAAAACTTAAGAAAATCAACTTTTTTGAAAAATAATTCAAAAAGCATCTAAGCAATATTTAAAAATAGTTAAGCATAATTTCACTATAAAACTGAGATTAAAAATAAGTTTTAATAACTTTTCACCAACTAACAATGAGAAACAAACTGTTCTTTAATCATAAATTTTCTTCGGAAAAATTTACAAATTTTCAATCTTAAAACAAAAGTGAACAAAGCACTACTTCAAATCAATTAATCAAAAGTTTATAAATGTAACTATGTAAAAACAGCGACAAAACAGCGCATTTGTCCCCTTATTTTCAGATTTACAAAAATAACTCCAAAAGTTTCAAAAGCTCTCTTTTGGCAAATAAACTCGGAGCAACTTTAAAACAAATAATTTTTAAGTAACCTCACATCAAAAATATCAAACAAAAACTGAGATTTGAAGTCCATTTTTTACTCCAAAAATCGCAACCTAAACCCATCTACATTTAAAACCTTTTTAAAAACACTCCCCAAAGTTTTGAAAATTAAAAACATTAACCTTCTTACAAAAATAAATCAAGATCAAAACATCTAAGCAACATTTCATCTAAACCCAAGCAAATCCACATTAAAAATCTAATATTAAATATAAAATTAACAACTTTTCACAAAACTACGATAATTAAACAAAGTTCTTCAATATTCAAGTTTTGTGCAAAAGACACAATATTTTAGACAACAATAATTACTCTTTTTTATTTTTTTTTATTTTTTATAAGCACCACAAAAATTACTTTATAATAACAATACACCTTGAGTTAATTTATTAGGCCCATATAAAGTTGGAATTTTCCAAAAGAAAACCTTTATACGGTCCATGCAGCAGCTTCCTCATGGTCTGAGTCTTCTCTCAAGTCTTCACAGGAAAAGTCCAAAATTAGTTACTACTAATAGTATGATTTAGAAGAAAGGGGATTTAATGATTTACTTTATTTAGAGTACTATGTCGAGGGTGTACGACAACTGGGAGAGGCTTGTTGAAGCCACTCTCAAGAGAGATCAGCTTCGGCAAATCGCTCTTTGCCCTAGCCTCAGCAGCTCCAGTGCAGTTGATTTAAGTTCACGTTTCAGTTTAGATTCTCTTGATTTCGTCAAAGGTACGTACGCTATTCATTATTTTGATTATTTTTTTCAGATTAATTCACTATAAACGATTGATTTTTGTCTCAAGATTGGGAATTTTAAGCGAAAAATTATAATTAAGCGAGTGTGGGTTTTTCTTAATTGGATCTAGTGTTTTTGGTATAAAGATAGTTTTTGGGATCCGATTGATTCAACCCGATGATACAACGCTTTGTGTCCAATATATTTGGTATATTGGTTTAACAAATTGTGACACATTTGGTTCAACCATTAAAAATTGACGTTAGACTGTGACGTGGCAATTAAATCTAATTGCAAAGTTGATGCTCTTACTTATATTGACTGATAATTTTATCCCGTAATATTTCAGGCTACCAAAAAATCCACACTTCTCCAAATTTAGTGACGAGTTTAGTCTACATTGTTGCCAAATTTCAAAATTAACTCAAATAAGACTACTTGCAGACCAATTTGAATTTTATTTTATTTTATTTAAGTAACTAATTTAGATTTATAAATAATACTAATAAATTATATAATACTTTAACATAAATATCAAAAAAAAAAATTCTTTTCAAATATAAAATTTATATAATATTATTAATCTATTTAGTATTTATTAAATAAATAAATTATATAATTAAAAATATTTAATATTTAATAAAATAATAAATTATATAATTGAAAATATTTAATATTTATTAAAATAATAAATTATATATTAAAAATTATTTAATATTTACTAAAATAAAAATTAATAAATAATTATAATTTAAAAAAAAAAACTAAAAATCAACGCACCTACCCCACGACAACCCCTTTACCCTGCCCCATCCCCCCACCCCTCCCTCCTCCCCCAATTCCAAAGCCGTCGGTTTCAGGCCACCGTCGGCCTGGGATCGAAGTCCAAGACCGACCGTCAGCGAATTGAGGGGAAGGTAGGGTGGGGTTAAGGGGTTAGGTTGGGGTGGGTTGGGTTTTAGTTTTTTTTTTAAATTATAATTATTCATTATTTATTATTAATAAATATTAAATATTTTTAACTATATAATTTATTATTCTAATAAATAATAAATAGATTATTATATAAATCTTATATTTGAAAATAATATGTTTGCTTAATTTTTTTTATATTTATGTTAAAGTATTATTTAATTTATTAATATTATTTATAAATCAAATTAGTTATTTAAATAAAATAAATAAAATTTCCAAATTGATCAGCACGTGATCTTATTCGAGTCAACTTTAAAATTTGGGAACAATGTAGACTAAAATTGTCACTAAATTTGGAGATGTGAGGCTTTTTTGGTAGCCTGAAATGTTATGGGGTAAAATTATCAGTCAACATTTAAAGTGTTGTACCAAATGTGTTGGGCACACAAAGCGGTGTACCTAAAGTTGGAATTGACCTAAAGCGCAGTACCAAAAATGCAATTCTCTCGAAAAATAACTTACAAAAATACGAGGATCCCATAAACGATAATATTTTAACTATGCAAAACAAAAAAACATATCATAAATTTCATGTCCTTCGTTCTTTTAATTGGTTGAACTTTTTGTTACATGTTTTTTCTAAATTTGATGAACAAACGATTTTTATATTCTTTACCATTGATATCCCGTTCTCCTTCTATTAGACATGCGAGCACCAACTCAAGATAATCGAACCTTTTCTTTCACATTTTAGAGATCAAAATTCCTAGATGAACTTTTTTTCTCGTTTCATGAATAAATGGTGGCTTTTGTATGTGTAGGATTGAAGGAGCTTTTCTTTTGAGTGTATTGTTAATCATTTCATAGACCATTCGTTTTTCATATATCTCATTAAGATCTATATTTTATATGTGTATAAATAGTTATGAAATGAGTTAAACTCCTAACATATCTCACTCAATGTTTTCTATTAGGTAAAGAACTCTTCAATCTCTTACCTTAAGAGAGTTGTTAATTAAATTTAACTCGTGTATGTAATAAAAAAATACATACATACATATATATATATATATATATATATATATTATATATAATTTTGAAAAGTTCATATATAAATATATAATTTTTTATTTTATTTATTAGATAAATTATTTACATAATAAATAATAAATTTCTACAGTTAAAAATTCCATACATGCCAACTTTTTCCTTTTTCTTGATCTAGTATTCAATTTTCATTAGATTTGATTGTATAATTAAATCTAATTTAATTAGTCATAATATTTTCCAATTAATTAATATATTAAATATCATATAATTAATTCGGAGTTTCTATTTTATGGAACTATTTCTAAAATATAAAGTGCATGGATCTTCTCTAACTTCTTAAGTTTAAATGCAGATTATTAGGAATCGTGGTTGAGGACCTATGGACATGTAACTTCAAGCTCCAATAAATCGAATAATTTATCAAACTCTTTAATTTAATTATGCGATATATTAATTCCAAGTGACTCCAATAAAGACTTGAAATTGCGTTCTTATCATTACAATATATTTTACTTATAGATCAAGAGAGTTCATTGATGTAATCACTACATACAATTTGATCCTCCAATAATTGATTCGTAGTTTGAGATAGCCAAAAATTGGCCCTCTAATTACTTCGTTATCCTTAAGTTCCATTAATTAACTAGTGAACAATTTGATTTGTGAACTTATTCATAAATTAGAGCGCTCTATTGTTCAGTTTCAGAAATAACACTTAAGAAAATCAATATTTCAGCTTCCCGTGATTACGGGTCATTAGAGCGCTCTATTGTTCAGTTTCAGAAATAGAATACACTTAAGCGTTGTATTCTATTTCAGTAGAACACATTCACAGTCATTTATTTCAACGGATCTTCAAGTCATAAGTGTTGGGCTCGGCATGATTACGGGTCATTACCTATGAGTCAAAAGAACTCGTTGACATAAACATGAGTTATGCCAACTCATGATTTAGATCAATTTGTATATGATCATCGATTGACATGTTCTAGAATCATAATATCAACGGTATCTAACTCTTTCAAAGGAACATATTACTAATTAACACTAGAACACATGAAGTATCGAATTAAGTTTGTATACCATATAAATTCGATGCATCTGAACTATATTAATTCCCTATATATGAAAACTTCTGAAGCGTCTAGAATTTCCACTGAGACCATTAATGCGGAATCTTCCTCCAGTCAGCCTATAGAATTTGAGGAAATAAAAAAGGCTACAAAGAACTTTCAACCAGACTTACTATTAGGGAATGGAGGATTTGGTCATGTTTATAAAGGATGGATTCATGAGTATAATCTGAAAGCTGCAAAGCCTGGATTTGGAATGGCTGTTGCTGTCAAGAAGTGGAATCCACATGGCTTGCAAGGGCGTCAAGAATGGATGGTAGGTTTTTCTTTTATAATTATTTATTTTGTTATGGATTTCAATTTATTGTTTACATACTTTGAAACTTTTGCAGAATGAACTCTATTATTTGAGTAAACTACATCATCCAAACTTGGTCAAACTTATAGGGCATTGCTCTGAGGAAGGCAATCTGCTTGTGGAACACAATATGCTTGTGGTATACGAGTTCATGCCAAACGGAAGCTTGGATAATCGCTTATTCTCAAGTAATTTTTACACTGGCAAATTGACAGTTAACAATTGATTGTATGACTTGTGACTTATTCAGTTATTCCTGTATTTTCGAACAAATAATAATATTGTTCTCGTTTTTAAAACTATTCATTTAAAAATAATATATATTAGCTTATCAAAAATTCAATGTGCGCATTTATGAAATTTAAGTTTCACTCTTTTATAAAGTAAATGCAACACTCTGTAATCAGATTCATTAATCAATATGAGTGAATAACTAGATTTAATCTAATGTGCTTGTTTTTCTTTTTTTTTTAAATTAATCCATTAGAACTTCTTGTTCATGTATTTAGATAGATGAGAGTATATAGCTAATTGTGCATTCTTGTACTAGACCTGGTCCATGTTAGGAAACTTCTCTAAATAATATTTGGAAGAAGTCAAATATGAAGTGAAAATTGACTTCATAGTTCCTATATTTTCCATATATTTGTGGCAACTTAAACCCCCCGTGATATGCCTAATGGGCAATTTACCTCTATCTTAACAACATACTCCTTCACTTTATCCCTGTGATATTGGTTAACGAACACTTTATCCCCCACCCTCCATGTGATATTGGTTAATGGACATCTTATCCCCTTGTGATGTTGCCTAATGGGTACTTTACCCCCTGTAAATATGTAAAAATCAAGAAGGTAGTTTGCTTCTTTTACAAAAACATAGGAAGTACATTGCCTTTTTATTTATGATAAGCTGCTTTAATTTGCTATTAGCTCTATTTTCCATACTTATCTCTAGAGTTTGACTACTGTTTATATCTTCCTCTCTAATAATCTCCTTGTTTCACAGGACGGTATCAATCACTTTCTTGGGCTACAAGAATCAAAGTGGCTACAGGTGCTGCTAGAGCCCTCTCTTTCTTACATGGCCTGGAAAAACAAGTCATACATCGAGGTTTTAACTCGGGCGACATTCTTTTAGATGGGGTTTGTTCAAATACTTACTTCCCTTTGTTGCACTAAATCAATTGATTATGTGCATTATGATTAGTGGAATAATTTATGTGATGCAGGAATTTAATGCCAAGTTGTCCGACTTTGGTTTGGCTAGGAATGGCCCTACTGGTGATATGACTCATGTATCAACTCGAGTTATGGGAACGTATGGTTATGAAGCACCTGAATATGTGGCAACAGGTCCGTGAAGGAAAAACACATTCTTGACTCTCGCTATTCAAGAAGCATATATTTTACATATCAATGAAGTCCTTGCTTTTGAACAGGTCACTTAACTACAAAATGTGATGTGTACAGCTTTGGGGTTGTTTTGCTGGAATCGCTAACTGGGCGTAGTGTATTGGACATGTTAAAGGCTCGTCATGAGTGGAACTTAGTGAATTGGGCACAACAATATTTGCTGCATAAGATAAAGTTGAAGAGGATTATGGACACCAAATTAGAAGGCCAATATCCTGAAAATGGAGTATATACTGTTGCAACCGTTGCTTGCAAATGTATAAGACAAGATCCGAGAAAACGACCAACGATGGCAGAGGTTTTAGTTGCGCTAGAGCAACTCTAGGGCATGAAAAAAAATTGATATGTATGTTTTAGTCTGAAATATCTATTGTTTGATACTCAATATATGAAACACTATATAATTGTTGCCTAACTCAAGCAGATGTTGTACAACATAGTAATATATTTATTTTGAAATAAGAATAAGATTTGAATTAATTTGATAACAAAGAGAAATCATATGTGCAATTTGGTTAATTTATATATCCACTAAGAAGTTTGTATTTTTTTTTTTGAGAAATGATCGTTATATTAATATTATTAAAATGAAAAATCTATCGGATAACAATTAAATTACAAAGAATATCAACTATCAATCACTAGTTAAACTACAAGAAAAATTCGCATTAGTGTGAGATGAACCCAGACCTATTAACCTCAGCTTTTTCAATTGCTTGCGAAATGATTTATATTTAATTAATGTTGCATCCTTGGTCAACAAGGTTACAACCAAGTGGCAGAGTTTGATTTCGATTAGTGTGGAATTTCATTCTTGTTGAATATAGTATTTAATAGTTGATTTTATTTGTAATTTGATTGTAATAAATATTTTCTTCTGATTTAGTGATATTGATGTAATGATGTAATTATCTTTTGCCTAAAAATAAATGTTAGAGTATGTCCATTTTAAATGGTCGTGCAATAACATATTTTGCTTTTATCGATTTGAGAAAAGTAGGGTGTATTTTGGCTCATTTTCAAGTTTTTCAAAATTCTAGTACTCTTGTACCAAGAAAAAAAAATTAATACTCTATTGTTCATAAATAAACCTGACAACACACGTCTTCCGGACCCTAATATGAATATAAGATGAATTACTTAACCACACATTTCGGCTGGATTTTTGTTTTCCAGCATCTCGGCCTTATTGTTCGGATTTCACGGTGGTGGATTTCGGATTTCACGGTGGTGGATATGGTGGCTTTTCTGTGGCTGAGGGGAAGAAAGAACTGAACATTGAATTTATGTCATGTACCGGTTTCAGCTTTGCTTCGATTTCATCTCAATCTCTCAAGTTCTTCTCTTAAGCTCCATTAACGCAATAATTTAATTAATTTGTTATGAGATAGAAACAATATAACAGAAATGGGTGTTCGATATACCATATTTCGTACAATGACATGGCACTCTACAATTGGTCCACATGAACCCTAGATGGCATATATTGGTTTGGGAAGCTCCACGATCCCCTAAGGATATGGCCTCTATATCCCTCTCTAGATCGTTTGTTTTAGACGATCAGCCACGATCTCCGCTCTAACTGGTACGGATTTGGTACGGGTGGATACAACGGATATGATCATCTCCACCTTCACCGACTTACTTTTGTACGGCCCGAGGTACAATCACGTAAGGTGCAACCCAGATTCATGCAACTATAAATACCCCGACATTTATTAAAGAGGGCATGTGATTCAAGAGATACCCATCTCGGAGCTCGCTAGATCGTTTTTTGTAGGTGCTTAGATTGTCGACATTTTAGATAGCTTGATCTGGACCCATTTGTAATAGGTTACTTAGCTTGTAATATTCTACTGATTTAGTGAATATTTTTTACTTTACTGTACACACGTCGTACATACGATTTTCGCATAAATCAGTGTTGGTGATTTTACTCAATTGGATCCGAATGATTCGACCCGATGAGTAAACAAGATCGAACTAATTCGACTAAATTGCGGAATTTGGTGAGTTTTATGTTCCTAGTTTATTTAAAAAATAACTTACGTAAATATGATGTTCCCATGAACGATAATATTTTCATTTGAGAAATTTACATAGACATTCCCTGCTTAATTACAAAACTTATCAACCTTATCAAAATTACATGTAACGGCCTGACTTCACGGGTCCGTCTGATAACACTAGATAAAATTATTACTATTTTGAAAAAGTTTTAAAATAACGATCTTTTTTTTTGACAAAACTATTAAAATAAAATCGATAATTAAAAGTTTTAAGCCGAATCAGTTTAAAACAAAATAAGAACAATTTAAATTACTAAGTTTTGACGGAAAAATAAAATCAATTTTCATAGTGGAAGTTTAAAGCGGAATCATTTAATCACAACATATCAAATCATTTGAACAAAATAAACCGTGAGAGACAAATAAGTAATTTATATAATCTTGTCTTCTTTATTAAATTATAAAACCATCTTTAATGGTTCATATGTTTAAAACAACAATTCAAGCAAACCCTTAAAATCACTAAGTTTAAAGCGGATGTATTTAAAATAAATTTTAACGGATGACATGACGTGGTGAAACAATTTGTGCGACCCATAAGTGATACAAGAAGATTGAGATTAATATTTGATAAACTTTAAAATTATTTTCGATAAATTTGACCAGTTTACAAAATTAGCTAAAATACCAAGATATTAAGCAAGATATTATAAAAATCGACTTAGACATTATAGGAGATTTGAAACATCAGTTCAAATGAGGATCTTAAAATCAAATAAGAATTTAAAAAAAAAAATTCAACTATTCTCCAAAACTAGAGTGGGACCGCAACCGTGATGACCTAACCGCAACTTGAACTATCGTTTCCCCAAACACCTATAGGTGAAAAGAGTGAAACACGGAACGCATAAGTTGATCATCCAACTTAGTGAGGTTATGGTGCTAATCCGCATGGTGATGTGTGGATGCAACATATTATATAGCGTGAGCACATTAAGCATATACTCAAGACGAAAGAAACACAGAGTTCATACAACCAAGAATTATTGATGCCGTCCTCCACTTACCTTCCATCAACAGTCTGATATCCATCCAAACTCACCAAGTAAGGAGCGACCTTACTATCTAATGTGCATCGACATGTCTTTGTCTAAGTTTGTCCTTACTCCCCAAGTGTTCCTCCTCACTTGGATAGTAAGGCCAGGCCTACGGGTAACCGTGACAATCCCGCCGGCCCTTGCAGTCCAGGTTGACATCAGGTCCATATACCAATCAAAAGAGGCCCACACAGAATCGGAAACAAACGGAAACACATAATCGGACACAAACGGAAACATAACATATCAAACAGATTGAACATATTATCAACGTTTAACAACTTGGATGCAATTTTGGTATCATGATAATTTAGCAAAATATATTCACAACTATTAGATTTGAAAGTAGCATGTATTGGGATTGTCATGTTAATATGCTACTGATTTTATGCGAGTAATTTCGACTGAATTAGTCAATCTATTCGTGACAAAATTACAAGGATTTCCTAAACTAACACATAGCACAAAAGTGCTTCGAACTTACGACATCAACTTCAATTATGACTAATTATTTTCAAAACTCAAAATATTAATTACATAAAAACAGCGCCAAAATAGCAAATTTTCCCCTCATTTATCAGATTTACAAAAACAGCCCCTAAACTTTTAAAAAATTCAATTTTTGCGAAAAATTGGAACAAACTTTAAATCAAATGATTTTTAACTAAGCCCATAACAAAAATCAAATAAAAACTGAGTATTAAGTTTTTTCTTACTCCAAAAATCAAAGCTTTAAAAATCCCACAAGTTTTAAAATATTCAGAAACACCCTCATAGTTTTGAAAACTTAAGAAAATCAACTATTTTGAAAAATAATTCAAGATCCAAGCATCTAAGCAATATTTAAAAATAGTTAAGCATAATTTCACTATAAAACTGAGATTAAAAATAAGTTTTAATAACTTTTCACCAACTAACAAAGTGAAACAAAAAGTTCTTTAATCATAAATTTTCTTCGGAAAAATTTACAAATTTTCAATATTAAAACAAAAGTGAACAAAGCACTACTTCAAATCAATTAATCAAAAGTTTATAAATGTAACTATGTAAAAACAGGGACAAAACAGCGCATTTGTCCCCTTATTTTCAGATTTACAAAAATAACTCCAAAAGTTTCAAAAGCTCTCTTTTGGCAAATAAACTCGGAGCAACTTTAAAACAAATAATTTTTAAGTAACCTCACACCAAATATCAAACAAAAACTGAGATTTGAAGTCCATTTTTTACTCCAAAAATCGCAACCTAAACCCTTCTACTTTTAAAACCTTTTTAAAAACACTCCCCAAAGTTTTGAAAATTAAAAACATTAACCTTCTTACAAAAATAAATCAAGATCAAAACATCTAAGCAACATTTCATCTAAACCCAAGCAAATCCACATTAAAAATCTAATATTAAATATACACTTAACAAATTTTCACAAAACTACGATAATTAAACAAAAGTTCTTCAATATTCAAGTTTTGTGCAAAAGACACAATATTTTAACTATTTATGTAAAACACATGAAAATCTATAACAAATTTTAAGATAAAATTTTCTTTAATCTATAATAAAATAGATACAATTTATCCTTGAAAGCATCTATGTTTTTCTCCATTTTCTTTCTCTAAAAGAACACTTTAAAAGAGATCAAAATAAAATCCAATCAATTAAAGAATACAAGCATAGGCGGATCTTTACCCAAAGCAATGAAGGGGATGAAGCTCTCGTCATTTTCGAACATCCGACAAGGGTGGTGGCGGCTCCGGTGGCAGTGGTGGCGGCTCCGGTGGTGGTTCATAACAAAAGCCCTCAAAATCTTACTTTTCACCAACTTCTAAATATTGTTGATTCACTGAGGGACACTAAACGACGATCCGAACGGTCAATATGTATTCCCATGTGTGTAGATCCTTCATGCAAAATTTGGGTATGATCCAACGGTGGATGGAAACGGAATGTTTGGAAAACCGAAGCTACACTTTGTAGAGGCGAACATTTTCTTTCTAAATGTGTTGTCTCTTTCCCTCTCTTCTTAACTATATCTAAGTATTTTAAGTTGTAAAGAAGAACCTTGGGTGGATGAGTTTCTCTACCCAAGGGCATGCTTGACAGCCCTAGGAGTGTGCAAGGAGGGAAAAATGATTACTCTCCTTCAGAAAATCTGCAACTTGGGGCAAATTTACACTTTGCCCCCCAAAGTTTTGAAAACTTACATTTTTGCCCCCAAAAACAAAATTTTCGCGCAACCAAGCCCACATTTTCCCAACAGGTCTTAATATTATTTTAAAGTAACTTTTATGTTTTCAAAGTTTATAAGGTCACAAAATTTAATTAAATTGAATATTTTAGTTAAAATTTATGCTTAACTTCAAAAATAAAACGTGGCACATAAAATTGGGATAAAAATCCAATCAAAAGGGTCCGTAATTTTTGGGGCGTTACAATCCTCCCCCCTTAAAAGAATTTGGTCCCTAAATTCGCTCTTGGGATTCGCGTGGTCTGGTAACACCTAGCTCCTGAATTGTTTCTGCCATACTCTGTGTGCGTCATAAAACTTTTACTTGTGGAATCTGCAACCTTTTTGATTAAAACGAGTGTGCGAAAAATGTTCTCTCGTACGTTACACGTTTTCGAAACTCTGACGTATCTTTTTCACTAACTCCCAAGTAGCCTCTTTTATACTCTGGCCGCACCATAATGGAATTCACTTGTTTCTTCATCTGGATGAGTATTGGAACATCTCTTTCTTCGTACATTAGATATTTTTGAAGATCTTATTATAAGTAGTCAGGTTTACGAGGACCTCCGACATGGTACTTCATATACGATACATGGAAAAGTGACGCGGTAAATCGGGACTCGGGGGTAGTTCCAACTAGTATGCCACGGGTTAAGATTCTTCTTAAAAGAAAAACTTCTCACATAACAACATATAACATCAGTTCGCCCAATTGAATGACATTTGACTTGGGATTATGGGCAAGGAATAAAAATGACAGTCAAATGAAAAGACCCTATAAGGATTACAAAAGATGATCGAATCAAAGTGCTCAAGACAACAAGACAAGACTTATTAATGGCAACAAATAGAAGAACCAACGAAGATTGTAAAAGGACCGAAATATCGATAAAAATGATAACCAAGTGAATAGTTTGATATAAGTAACAAGGAGAATGGTTAAGACGTACTGATAAGAATAACGGAAGAGATGAGCCTCACCAATTCAAATAGTGTAAATAAGAATAAAATCAAAGCAATGATATTGATAAGGATAATATAAAGTCGAAACAAGTGTTAAGATGATAATGACCAAAACATTAAAAGTATAATTGGTCATTTGGAAAGCAAGTCAAGATAAACAACGCGATTTAAAGATTCGTTTCAAGAATTAATGATTGCAACAAACTGCAATAGAAAACAAGTAAAGTTTAATAGTGAAATTCGAGAACATCAAAACGATCCAATTTGAGCGAGACGGATTAAAAATAAGTTCAAAACAAATAGAAGGTAAGTCCAAAGTTCAAAACAAATTGAGAATAAATCAATCTAATTTATGTGGCTCGCAAAAAGGAATGAAATATACAAGAAACAACAAATTATGAATGGACAAAATGAAAATGTGAAGTTTAAAAGGAAACCGAGACAATTCGATCCCTTCAGGAAATATAGAAGATTGCATAATTGAATACAACGAAAGAGTAATATGAAGTCATATGGATGATTTCAAAATGATCACAACTCAGGATCAAAAAAGAAGGACAAGGAATAATAACATCCATGGAATCCGATGAAAATAAATAATTTTTGTTACGAAATCGATACGAGGAAGACCTCATGAATTAGGAAGGGGCAAGCTCTTAATGAATACGAAAATAATCAAAACAGAAGTTTGATAGGATAATATGAAATGAAATTGAGATCCACAATATATTAAAAAATGTTGAATTAAAAGTGTTGAAAAGATCTCAAGGAAAACAATCAAATTATGAGTCAGATCAAAGGTAATTAAGGGTACGACTTGAAGATAAGCCATATTAAGAATAAGGCTAAAAGATGATTCAAGAAAATTTTACGGCGGATTTCACTCAATGAAGGAAAAGATACAATATGACAATCGCATTTAAAAACTTCAAAAAAGCACGAGCGGAAATGGAAAGATTAGATATGAACTTATGATAGTTTTAAAATTCAAGATAAAGTTACTCGCTATCAATGGTAACTCATAGTTGAAGTATCACAGTCTATTACAGGATAAAGCCATACATTTTTAGACTGTCAATGTTATCTTCCGCAGTGTTGTAGAAGGAAGTGGTAATGACAGATACATAAATTGGTCAAATGTTACGGATAACTTTCTGCAAACTGGGCACACCAGTGTTGGTCGATATTGGCCCTGTTATCAAAATGAATCACTTCAGATAATATGGGAAATCAACTCCATATTTTAATAAAGATCACATGTACCATCCTTCAACATTAAGTTGGTGTTTACAAATGCATAAATGTTTGCTTGGAGTAGAGATTCTTGAAAATTTCATACAAGTAGTAGAGAATAAAAAGTGAGTGTTGTTTGCATTTTAAGAGAAAAATCTGCTAAAAATACCGATAGATTCTACAATCAACCAAACTAAAAATATCGAGAAATGCAGCAACTAAGGCAGCAGTGGGATTAGAACTGGATGACTCGTCTATTCCCATCCTAGGCAGTTTATACTCATATGCCTTGAGTACTGAGAACAACTCGGTAAGAGAGATTTTCCCCAAATCCCTTGATTCTTCCATGGCTGTGACTTTCATGTTGAACTTTGGATGGAGCGCCTTGAGAATATTTACAGTGATCTATTTGTCCGTGAAAGTATTTCCCAACTTTAGAGCTTCGTAGAGTGTCCTTGTAAACCTTGAATTCATCTGATCAATGGTTTCTTCGGACTTCATTTTGAAGTTTTCCAACTTTTCAAGAGCTATGCTTTAGTTGTGCTCCTTGATAGCATCATTTCCTTAGCTCATGTCGCAAACTTTGTCCTACATCTCTTTTGCAGTTTGGCAGTGTTTGACTTTGTCAAATCTGTCATTATCGAGGGCTCTGATCAGGATGAATCTAGCAACTGTATAAAGATTGTTTAACTTGATTTCATCGGCAGTCATCTATTCAGGCTCTTTGTCAACTATCATCTCTTGGTCGTTGACTTTGATGGTTTTGGTGATTTTGAAATGACCTTTTGTAATGCACGTATACATATTTTTATTATAAGTAGCAAGGAAAATTTTCATGCGTATTTTCCAGTCCTCAAAACTCATACCGCCAATGTGAGGAATATGGATGATACAATCCATTTTCAAAAAGTTTTTATTTTTCAAAATATGCTCTTTTTAAAAACGTTTGAAAAACACATATTTGATCAAGCTCATTGATCAGGCAAATGATTCAAATGAACCACCTGCTCTGATACCAATTGTTGGTCCCAAGTGATCAGATGAGGTCTAGAGGGAGGGGGTGGGGGCGTGAATAGACCTCTGTACCTTTTGAAAATTTTCTCCAACTTTGAGCAGAGTAAGCTTATAGTTCTTATGAGACTACTCAGCTGATTTAGCACTCAGCTTATTCAGGGCAAGTTAGACCACTCGTCCGATTTGCTTATCTTTTCAGACAACTTCAGAGTTTGAAAATTTGTATGCAGCGGGTATAAAAATGTATGTTTTTCAAACAAGTTTAACTTCAAAGGTTTTACCCCTGTTTTATAAATTTCTCTTTTAAAGGCTTTGACTTTTAAAACGTTTACTTATCTTATGAAAGTTATGCAATGAGAATGCAAATAAAGTAAGTAACACCGGAATTTTTATAGTGGTTATACAGACAGGATGTATCTTAGTCCACTCTTCTAAATCACGAAGATTTAGGTTCTACTAGAACACTTAGTAACTAGTACAACACTTGTGCTTTTTACAACAAATGATAAAGCCACAAGCTCGCTATAGGAAATCACAAAGAATACCTATACTACGAAGTATTATTACTCACACAGATGGATATATACTTCTCACAACACTCAGTTTTACAGAAATCACTTAGATTTATGTGTTTGGATTGTTTCTTCAACTCGGCTTTGCCAACAAATGACTCAGCTAATAGTGATCTGTTCTTGAGTTTTTGAGACTTAGAAAATTTGATCGTTTGTGTTGTAGTTCTTGTCTCTAACTCTTGAATATATCTATTTATACTCGGCAATTCGAATTCTACCCGTTGAAGGTGAGATAGAAATCAATCTTCCTCGAGTTCCGGTCAAATCCTGAAAACCACTCTTCTGCAACTATTCACTGTACATTCTGCTGTACGGATCTGTCAGTCGCATTAAATGCGCCATGCTGATACGAGATTTTTGAATTAACTCTTCCAATCATCTGTCATTAATACCCTTCTCGGACAACATTTATTACACCAAGTGCATTTATCACCGTTGGAGTGACTTATGATCTCTTTCCACTCCGCTGATCGAATTCACTCAGCTGATTCAAATCGAACTTATCTGATTTGACTCTGCTGATATCCACCAATACGATTTCGTACTCAGCTTGAGATCACTTGTCTTCCTGACCGAAATTCAATCTTCTAATTTTACTTGTCTTCTCGATTGAACTTTTGAAGGCTTGATAAACTTCCATTACTTAGTTGATGACTTTTAGAAATCATCAAAACCTTCCTCTAACTTCTTTATCTTCATCCAACAACTTTTCTTTCTCCAACTTTTTTTCGTCAACTTCTGATGGCTGCCGTATCACCTACGGATTTTAGAACGACTATGTGAACGGTTATAAAACTCGTGTTGATAACGTGTTATAAAACTTAGGACAAAAAGGATGAACAAATTATAGTAGACAAAGTAATAAATAGAGAAAACTCATTCATTCTTTTCTTTCATTTGATGTTGTAGTTGTTCTTATAAAAATGATGAAATGAACTCATCTATTTATAGGAGTTCAAGACTACATATATCTTACAAGGAAATGTGATGGATGGCTTCCACTTGTTCTTGCAATGCCACATATAGAGATATGTGTTAATTCCTTACACAACCAAGTGCATGAATATTGTCTTGCCACCATACAACTTGTAAATTGCATTGGCATCCACAACTTAATGTGAATTTCATAACAATCGTATCGGTACTTGACTTGTCCTCATATTCAACTATTGAAAATTACTCGTCTGCTGAAAGTAAGTTCTTCAAAACAACCATTTGTTGGATGGCACTTAACTCTTATTTCAAACAATTGATTGTTTTGCTTCGCTAATATAACTAAGTTTGTAAGTGTTGGAATTCTGTTTTACTAGGCTCTTCACTTATACTTAGTTATTGGCATTCATAATTAATCAATCACATTCTTGATTAATTCTTCATACTTTAAGTACATAATTCTTCATATTCTTCTTGAATGATCTTGTACTAAGATGTTTGACTTTAACTAAGCTTCGATTACTTAACTATTCATGTAACTTGGTTGACGTTTACTTAGCTCTTATGGAACTTAGCCAATTATGTTATCATCAAAACTTTACTCAACTCATCTCCTTATGTCAATTAGCTATTTTTGAGTTATACAATTTTCCTCTTTTTGATAATGACAAAACATTAAGGCTAAGAAATTTTTCTTCAAGTCTTCATCAATTAACTTAAAAAGAAAACACTAAAAAGAAAAACACTTAGAGCGAAAACTTGTTGAACTTGATAAGCTCTTTTTATAAGTTTTTCAAGAGATTACAAAATACAAAGCAACTTATACATAGAAAAAAATTGTACAACACAACAATTTTTCCTTTCTATAGTTGTGATGATTTCTTCTTCTTCTTCTCCTGATTTCAGAAGGAGATTTCTTAACCGCAGTTTCTTCCCATTTATAGTCATCAGCAACCTATATTGCACGGATATGGATATGGATACAAATATAAAAACGGATACGACGATACGAATAGGTACGATACGAATTCGGCGATACGAATTTTCAAAATTTATAGAATATGATATGGCTAAAATAAGTGTATGTATATTTAAAAATACTTTATAATAAGAAACCGCTGTTTTTAAAAATGTATAATAAAAATTGTGTAATATATATTTAGTTCATTTTTTATTCCATTTTAAAATGAACAATGTTATTTCTCTCTAATAATTGTTCAAGTAAAACCGTAGTATTAATATCATATGCAAAGTCTTTTGCCATTTGAAAATTTCAAAGTGCTTCATGTAAATCACTTTGTTAATATACATAATCTAGATTTTTTTTTTGAAGAAATACATGCTATTAAGTATCATGGGTGTTTCCAATGCGCCTTCCGGTGCATCTGATATGATATCCTTTTTATTTTTTATTTTCTTATTATCAGAAACGCCGAAGTGGCGTATCTGACAGATATCGGATTAGTATCTGAATATCCGAGTATTCAATATGTATCCGATACTGCACAGTGTATAATTTGAAATATATGTGCAACCTAGTCAACACCTATGTTGCACGGATACAAATACGAGGATACAAATACGAAGTTATTGAATACGATACCGAATAGATACGGATGTAAAAATATAATTTAAATTTATGCATAAACAACTAAATCCTTCGATTTAGCCCCAAGCAAAAATAATCCACTTTAACATAAACAAAAGTTATATAACTCCAAACACAAACATAATTCATTATTAACATAGCGCATCAATGGAAATCATTCATCTTTGAGATTCCGTGACCTATGAGAGAAACTTGAATAAGAGACTGAGTAGTGGTACTAGTCCTATATGTTTAACCTTAGAGACTTTATCATTTTTTTATAATTTAAATTTGATCCAAAATATTACATAAAAAAACCCCTCGGCGTGTCGTGATGTCCAACTAATATAACTCATAAATATCTATTTTAATTTTTATTACCGATACTCTATGTGGCTTATCGAATACATATTCCACGCATATTCGTATTTCCCAAGTATTCGATATACGACTTTATGTTTTTCGGAGCATCCGTGTATCATATGACTTAGCACCCAACTCTGATGGACAAAAACTGCAAAGTTCATTCAACTGATGCCCAACCAGACTGGCATTTCTCATTTAGTCTGTCAACCTTATCTTTGGTCATGGATATTATATCACTTATAGTACCAGTTCTTTAATATAGGTCATCTACCTACTTATGTAAGCTTGCCAGATTAGTAAGCATTTTTGTAAAATCATTAGCTTTGATGAAAATTCATGAACTTGTGCTTCGAAGATTTGTCCACAGATTATTTTTAATTACATAAGATATTTTGTTATGACACTAAAAGAATAAAAAACATCTACTTATCTTAATTACAATTTCAAATGACATCAATTACATTCACAATTAATCGCCTCGATTTTCTTCCGTTTTTGAAATTGGTCCATAATAAGTTGAGCAGAGCTAGATCAATATTTGGGTGGGGGTGGAGAATTTGTGTAGTAAAAATATAATTAAAAAAATTATAATAAGAAACCGTATTATAAAAAAAAATTGAATTCTCTTCATAGTTATTAAAAAAGAAATAAAATTAGAAAAATTATTTAAAAAGAACCATTATTAGGAAAAAATTAGAAATTAAAAGAACAATTATTGAGAAGAAAAAGAGTAAAAATTATAGGATAAGAGCACCCTTGCGTTTTGAACTCAGACACTCTTAAAAATTTTGCACCTCCAAACCAGTGAACCAAAAAATTATTTTATTTACAAAACTAACAATACTATTAATATATCAAAAAGATTAAAAATATAAAAAGAATTATAAGAAAAGAGCACTCTGGGTATAGATCTCAGGTGTTCAAAAAATTCTATCACCGTCCTAAC